>JARHVA010002013.1:2195000-2222500 GCA_037957365.1 Torreya grandis | reverse complement strand
ATGTGGTGTTTACTAACCAAAATTATAGCCTAATATATATGCAAATAGAAAGATCCTATAACAAAGGAGGTTGGCACAATAAACACACAATGAGAAGTAATTATAGATTTGCCTATTAAACAATCAAATAAATATGGTTAAAAGAAAATAACCATACATAATAATAAGATAAAAGTGCTTATTAAAATAATTTTTCTAATACCTTACCTAAATGACTAAACCTAAAATAGCTCCAAGGTTATCTAGGAATTTTATAATCTTTTTATATAAATGTTTAGTCATTATATTAATTGGTTACTCAAAGGTAGAACAATAATAAAGACATATCTCCTTTAGAAACTAATATTCATATGTAGTGATAGTGGACCTTAATGTGCTTTGTCCTAGCATGAAATATTAAATTATGTAACATGTTTAGAATACTATGGTTATAATAGTATATAGGTGTAGGTGCCAATGAAATTAAGTTGAAGATCCTCCAATATTGACTAAATCCACATCAACTCTCTACTTGCACTAACAACTTCTTTATACTTTTCTTTAGTTGAAGAAAATGTTACTATATTCTAAATATTACTCTACAATGAACAATCTACTAAATCAAGAGTGAATATATAAATTAGTGTAGACTTTATATAATTAATTAATCCTGCCTCATCTGAATCAGTATATATAGTTAGAGAAAAGTTAATTGATTGCTTATACATAATGCCAAAGTGAATAGTACCTTTGACATATCTAATAACATGATTTTCATCTTGTCAATGGTATTCATGTAGTTTAGTCATGAAGCATGAGAGATAAATTAATGTAAAACATAAATCCATTCTAATAGTATTAAGATAAATCAAACTACCTACTAAATACCGATACACTATTTCATTGACTAATGGTGAATTAGTGTTTGTTGAGAGTTTTGTCCCAAATTCCATAGGTGTAGTTGTTGAATTACAATCATTAATTCTAAATTTATCTAATAAATATTTGGCATATTTTGTTTGAGATACAAAAAAAGTGAAGTGCCCATAATTGTAATACAACAAAAACTCCACACGTAGACAATATTAAAGCATGCCTAGATCGGTCATTCCAAACATAATATAGATATTAGATTTCACCTATTTAATCAAACTATTATTACATATAGTTGTGGAAAGATCATCAACATATACCACTATAATTATTATGTCATCACCAGTTTTCTTAACATAGATAGTAGATTTTGCATGATCACTTCTCTTAAATCTAGACTCCTAAAGACATTTGTCAATTTTGAAATACTAGGCTTGAGGAGTATGTGTAAGTCCATACAAGTCCTTCAATAACATGAAAACTAGATGTTCTTTACCAAGAATTTTAAATCCATGTGGATCTTTCATATACACTTTTTCCTCTAAGTCTCCATTTAGAAAATCACTTTTCACATCCATCCAAAAAACCTACCAACCAAAATGAGTAGTAATAGAGAGAACCATTTTGAATGTTACCATTTTAGATATAGGATTAAATGTTTCTTCATAACATACCCCCTCTTCTTGTGCATACCCTTTTTCAATAAGATGATCATTATATTTGTCCAAAGAACCATTTAATTTACATTTTACATTATAAATCAATTTTCAGCTAATGGATTTATTACCTTGGGGTATCTTAGACAAAAATCAAGTACCATTATTTATAAGTTCATAATACTCAAACTTCATGGTAGAATCCCATTCTAACTTCCTTTTAGCACATATATAAGTATTAGACTAAAAAATGTGTTAATCTTTAGTGTTGAGAACAAAATTTACCTACTAAAAATTATGTACCACTTGTTTCCTTGACCCTATAGATCTACCTTCTAAAGAAATTGGAATATCCTCTTGCTAAATATCCTAGATTGTGTTATAGTGCCATTTTGGTGGTTTTTATTTTTTGACTTGTGGAATGACCTATTGTGACACTAGGAATTGACATAGAGATAGACTACTTTGGTGTTTGCCTTTTAATTCCTATTCCATTTTAGTAATATAACTTGGATCACATTCATCAGTAGGAATATAAAGATTATTAGTATATGTAGGTTTACCATCTTTTGAGAAATAAGGAATTGTCTCATCTATTTTGACGTATCTATGAATAATTACTTGATTTGAAGAGATATATACTAACCTATATGATTTGAAATTCTCATTGTATACAACAAACATATATTTTTTATTTTTGGAATCTAAAATAATTATTTTAACTTTAGGGATTAATGCAATAATATCACAACTAAAAATGCATAAATCACTTACATCATGTTTTTTTCCTGACCATGTTTCCTTTGGAGTAATACCCTATGGAGATTTATAGGGAATCCTATTTAAAATGAACACTATAGTCTTGATTACTTATTTTCAGTAAGGAAAAGGTATATTCATTCTTTATGCCATATACCATGCCATATACATAATAGTCATGTTCCTCCTTCCAACTATTCTATTCTACTATGGAGTGTAATGAGTAGTATACTACCTATGTATATGTTGATCTTTATGCAGTATGCATTATACTACTTGGTGATACATTATCCACCATTTTTGACTCAAATGTCTTGACCTTTGTGCCTATATGATTCTCAACCAGTGTTTTCCATGCCACAAAATTAGTAACTATTAACAAGAAATAAAAGGCACTAGATACAGTGTTAGTTCTCATAAAACCATGAATATTTGCATGTACTAAATCTAGCACACATTCTAACCTCCATGATTTATGTGTAGGAAATGGTTGCCATACCTATTTACCCAACCAATAACATTCACAAATATTTTGATTTTCTTGAATATATAGGAGTCCATACATCATTTTATTTTTACTCAAAATGTTTAAATATTGATAATTCAAATGGCCATACCTCTCATGTTAGAGAGTGTTAATATTCCCAATTATTGGTAAAATAAAATATTCTACAAATTTATGATCTATAAGCTTATACAGATCCCTTTCCATTATAGCAACAAAAAAAATCTTATCATTGATTGTAGTGACATCACATTTGTTTCCCTCAAACTTAACTACTAATTATTTATTTTCTCATAATATCACTAATGGATAAAATGTTTCTATTCATCTCTGGTACATATCTAAATTTAGAAAATGCATTTTTTTAATCATCATTCAAAATGATTTGTACATCCCTAAAACCCTTATGGTCATATGTTCATCCATCACCCAAGTAAATGGTTCTATTATTACTATTATCATTAATAAACTTTACATACCAATCATGGTGAGATGTGTAGTGTTATGAAGCTTCTAAGTCAAAATACCATTTTCATGACTCATTTGATTCACTTTGTGTTGATATTAATACAAATTCAGTAGATGCATCTTATCTTTTTTATTTTGTAATATTATCATGTCTAGATTTCTAGTTTGAGTTAGCCATATCATCTTTTCTCTTTTTACAATCTTCCTTAAAATGACCTAGTTTCTTGCAATAAAAGCATTTCCACTTGATTTTATTGGAATGACTTATATTTTCATTTGGAAAATATTTGTTTTCCAACCATTAACACTTGACTTTTATCTTTGATAAAAAATCAATTTATATATATGTAGAGGTTAAAGCTATGGACTATTCCTATTGTCATTCCTTCTGTATGAGAAGAGTAAACAACTACTTAAAGTCAAATGTCAAAGTTTCATGAATCATTTGTAATAATTATATAAAAGAATAATAAAAATATGGTAAATTATTAATAACCATAGTAATGAGATCTTTCTCATCTATAAATTTTCCCATTGCCTTCAATTGATCACAAATGTCTTTTAACTTCAACAAATATTTATAAATAGGAACCACCTTCTTGCATCCTAGTGGAAAATAACAGATTTTTCAAGTAAAAAATTCTACAATATTATGATGCCTGATATTTTGTGTTAAGGTGGTTCCACAAATCTTGGGCATTATTAACATTTCTAACTTATGGAATTAAATTGTCTGCCATAGATAGTTTCAATAACATGAGGGTCTAATGCTGATATTTGTCATAGTCATCTAGTTGGTCAACTAATCTAGAGTTTTTACTAGGAAAATTTTAGTCAATTTTCTTATGCTAACTTATCATAATTATCCTATGTGTCCAAAATAAAAAACTTTTGCCATCTACTTTTTAAGAATATGGAAACAACATATGTTGCAAACTAGCCATTCTTTACCTTGTTTTTCATGAAAATAATTAAACCATAAAAACTATAATGAATTTTACTAGGAATATTTATGGATAATGAAACTAACATAAAATTGGACAAATCTTCCAATTTTCAGCAAAAACTACTTTACAATTTTTGATATTTTAAAGTTTCTATCTTTTAAAAAATTACTATGAAAAGACAAAAACAAATAAATATTGAGCTTTACAAGTCCATTTTAAAAAATTATTTTTCCATGCTGAAGAGGATAGAAATTTTTATATGTGAATTTTTTTTAAAGATATTTAGATCTATGGTTTGATCCCAATGGAATTAACCATAATTTTTCAATCTATTCTAAGCAAAAATAAGGTTTTCTAAAGTTTGAAAAGGAAAGTTAATTACTCCACCTATGATTTAAATCATAATTCCACCTTAAAATATCAATGGATGGTTTTAATACATTGGATAAAATTTTCATAAATAAATAAGCCAATAAAAAAATAAATATAGATTGCTTTGAAGAATGACATGCTTTGGCATCCTATTCTTCAACCCGGTACTTCAACTAGCAACTAGATCAGAGGTTTTTCATAAAAATTAGTATATTTACAATATAAAATATAGCATAACTATATAGGATTCATTATAAAAACACAACTATCAAACTTGTGCCAAAATTCATTATGAAAACTAGAATGGTGCATCCCTTTGTTGAAAATTCCTCCTTGGTAATAGAAACACCTCCTTTTTATTTGATCTTAACAACAAATTTGATTCTTTATATGTATATCCAAACAATAAAAAACTACACTGAGTTCACTTTCCCTTAGGATGCCACCTTATTTTTAGAGTGCTTCTCATCTTCTTGGAATAACACACTACACCTAAACACCTCGAAACAATAAAAACACCTTTCTCTTACTTTCTCTCGATTGATTATCACCATGTCTCCTCACGAATAACTCCACCAGGTATTTTATCCCTAGAAAGATATTTATTCTCTTTACTCCCTCACAAGATCCTCTTGTAAACTTCCTCAAATGTGAGATCTAAAACTATATAGAACTAGTTTAACATAGGAATGAATCCAGAAGTATATGTTGTTTTTATTAAACAAAAGGGTAGCCTAATATATAGGCAAGTAGGAAGATCTAATAACAAAGGAGTTTGGTACAAAAAACATATAAAAGTATGTAATTATAGACTTACCCATGAAACAACCAAATGAATATGATTACAAAAAACTAACCACACATATTAATATTCTAAATATGATTATTAAAATATTTATTATAATATGGTTAGGATATTATTCAGTTGAGAAACATAGGGAACATTGAAATGGACCTTTGAACCTAATATTCCAAAGTCTATCATAGTTTAGAATTTTATTTTGTGTTACTAACCATGTGAAGGCATGAACCTTAGGTAAGAAAACATTATTCTAGCATAACATCTTCATCAAGTCAAGAGAAGCATCCTCATAGGAAAACATTTTATATCCAAATTTCACAAAATAGCTTCAATATTTAACACCAATCCATTGTATAAAGTCATCTTTTATAGTAATGAAATTTTTCCATTTTGAAAAAATACTAGATAAAATTTCCTTTTGCCTATCTAAAATGTGAAAATCCTCCAATTTTTTTGTTTCCACGTGATCATCCAAGCCCAATGATAAGTTTCCTAATAATCACACATCTTGATTTTGTATATGTCAGTTAATAAATATTTCATTTCTCTCAAACCTTAAACTTCCTAGATTTTCTTGTGTTTATTCCGTGAATCTCCCCATAAATTAGCTAAGATCACATTATTTATTGTCTATAAAACATGATTTTAAATGGTAGGACAACATTTTAAAATGAATTTCTAGAGATGTAAACCCTTAGGAGGATTATACATATATATGATATTAGTTGAATAAAAATTACCAAAATACTTGTATTGCATTAGCTTATTCCAAAAAACCTATAATTGAGACAACATGCCCCAAACCATATTAGCCCCCAGAGTTATGTTTTGAAAATTTAGATTCTTAATACCCACCCATCCACCAACATGGAAAAAAATTAATCTATGCCATTTCAGAAGAGGAACTTTCTTTTTCTCTACAACTCCTTTCCATAATAAATATTTAATGATGATATTGATTTCTTTAAGCACCTTGATAGCAAGTAGAACTGACATTATATAGATAAGGAGGGTACTGATAACTAATCTTAGCAACATTATTATTCTAGCTAAATGTATCCATCTTCCCTTCCATGCCTCCAATCTATCCTAAAAGGATGAAATAAGGTTATCCCATAGTCTCACATTACCATTCCCATCAAAGATATGGACCCCTTAATACTTGGTCGGGAGATTGCTAATATTAAAATTAAAAATATTAACGTTGCAAACTTGAATTACACTTTCCACATTCAAAAAAAATCTAACTTGATTTCAATTAAGATCATCATTCAAATCCACCTCATAACTAAAAAAAATATGTTTCATCCTATCTACCTACTAAATATTTGGTAACACCAAAGAACATCATGTCATCAATAAACTATTGATGCATTAAATTGTCCAGTCAATTTGTTACTTTTTTACATTTTAATCTACCTTCATTAAGTGATCCCAATATGTCTTGGCCAAGAGCTTCTACCATAATGACAAAAATAAAAGGAGATAGAGTGTCCCCTTACCTTAACCCTCTTGAAGATAAAAAACCCTTGTTTATTCTCCATTGACTAGGATCAAGAACTAGAGAATGAAAATCCAACTAAAGACCCAATTACACCATTATCTCTCAAAGCCATTTTTTTCTAGAACTTTGATAAAAAAAATATCCAATTCACTCTATCATAAGCTTTGCTAATATCTAATTTCATAATCGTACCTTTTTATAAATAACCTTGAAGGGAATGCATCATTTCATGAGTGACGACAATCCCTTCTTGGATTTGTTTATTTTGAATGAAGCCCCCTGCTTACTAGAAACTAGGTAATCAATAATGGGTTTTACTTTGATTATAATGGATTTGGAGATGATTTTGTAGATGGTGTTACACATAGAAATGGGCCTAAAATCATTTAAAGTGGCTTGCATCTCCCATGTCATAATTATAGAGATAAAGGTATTATTAATATTAGGGACACTTTTTGTTTCCACTTGGATTCATTCACCATACACACCATAACATCCCCTACAATGTTTGAGATATCCTAAAAATGGTTGATGGAAAACCATTAGTCCTTGGAGACATGTCTTTGCCCATCGATGAAATCACTGACCAAATCTCTTGAATATAAAAAGGATCCATAAACTTCACATTATACTAGTTTAAAACCATCTATGGGATGTGGTTTAGGCTACCATCCTATGCACTTAGTGAAGAGGGATTAGTGCAACAAAGTAGTTATTCAAAGAAACCTATCACCTCCGTTTTTACCCTGGAAGTAGATTCTAATAATAAACCATCCCTTGAATAATTATTAAAAATATGGTTGGTTCATTTCTTTTTCTCATAAAAGTTGTCAAAAAACATTGTGTTATTATCCACTTCTTTAAGCCATAACTCCCATGACTTTTATTTCTAGTATAATTACTCTCTTAGATGAAACCCATAAAGTTATACCAAAGGGTACTTCTATACTTTATATCATTTTGCATCTAAACCCAACACAATTATAATTTTTTTGATAGTTTTGAACTTAGATTCCACTTTATCTATTTCTTTTAATATTCTTTTGAAGCTCACTTAGTTATAATTCATTAAACATGACTTAACATGATTAATTTTTTGACTCCTCAGAAACATCTTTGTACCTACCAGAGGGGGTGAATTATTCCACTAATCTTTGACCATATCATGCATTTTAGGATCACATAGCCACATGAATTCCAATTTGAAGGGACAAACCAAAGGAGCCTTATTTTCTATAATCTAGAGTTTAATTGGAGCATGATCCAAACCTGCAATAATTAAAATATTATTTCATAGAATCCAATCCTTGTTAAGGCATTATATACATATCATAAACCTATCCAACAATTTTTAAATGTTATAGAAACCTTATTGAAGGTTGATCTAGGAGAAGAAATCTTTTTTTGGAACCATATTAACCATCTCTACAAACACAATGGAACTAGAAAAATCCCTTTGACATTAAGTACACCACCCTACTCACCCTTATTTTCTATGCCATCCAATAAGGAAATGAAATATATAAAAATTATACAAGAGAAATTATTTAGAAGATCAAGCTTCCCAAGTATCTATTACCAACACTGAACTTTGAGGGGTAATAAATTAGGGCCATACACATTAAACATAAAAATATAAAATGTCAAAGGAACAATCCAAAATTTTATAGAGTTGATAATTAGACATAGAGCCACAATTCTACACTCAAATCTTGTGTGAAGCCTATATTATTAATAAACCATCAAAAACCCCAATAGATTCCATAAAGAGAGATTCCTGTCTATTACAACTTTTTCTCATAAGAGCTTCTACCTTAGTTATTTTCAATTTTGTTTCTTGCAATAGGAATGGATCACAACCAAGTTTATTTAGCTAGTGTCTTACTAGACACCTCTTTTTATCATTAGTCAGGTCCCTAACATTCTAGGAAAATATATTCATTGGTCAATTGACTAGACTTTCACCTCTCCCTAATTGTCAAAAAGGAAAGAAATCATAAGAGAAGATTGCTTACCTTTGGCAATTTAATCCTCTATAATGACATTACCAACATTCCTCATCTGATATTAACACCAAAGTTTAGCTAAGCAATCAGGGAATATTTTTCAAAATGAATAAAACATCACTAGAATAATGTTTCTCTTCATCACTCAAATCCCCAATAATTGGGGATAGCTAGAGATTTCCAGCCCATCCTACCTCTTCCACTTAAATTCCACCATCCTTTGATAATACTATATTAACATGATCTTTCATAAACCCACATTCAATATATTTGTCTAGGAATTAATTAAGATTATCCTCTTCTAAAGATATGAAATGGATTTCCTTGTGAAGAGTATTGGCTGACAAAGTCTCTGTCGATTATAATTTTTCTTTCAAACTAATAGTTACATCAACATTTAGACTTTGTGCATGGTTATATAAAATAATATCCTTAGAAGGGCCTACCTAATTTTCATTCCCCCTATGTTCCATTTTGTTCTTAGGTTTGATTTTAGTGATCTAGAAGTGATTGTCCTTATGAGAATAAATTTATTCCAAACATTGATTACGAGTATGTCTAACTTTTAGACATTTCAAACATCAAAATGGTATCTTTTCGACATCAATTAAATGTTACCAATAACGTTTGAGGGTGTGGAGTAATATATTTTATAGAATATTTATTTCCATATCCACTATCACCCAAATTCTAGCATAGGAAGCTAGAAAACATTCACTCGTAATAGGATCATGACCCATAAATTTTCCAATCATCTCAATAAATTTAGTTAGGGAATTTTCTTTCCAATATTAAATTGGGAGCCCATAAAATATAATCCAAATATGAAAATATCCCTAGTTGGATGAAAATGGATTAAAGTTAGGGTACCACAGTTGGAGCCATGTCCCCACATCCTCCATCATCCATGGAAACCCACAAATATTTTTTGTTTCTTTTTTATCTAGGGATAAACAATAATGAAGAAAGCCTTCATTAGGAATTTAAGGATGATGTTTGGACCCCAATATTTTAACACCCATGATTTTAAAGCACCAATTATTATCCATGAAATTCCCAATCGTGCCCTTCTCCTTCAATTCTACTAGGTTATCCTAAAACTCCACTCCATCAAGAAAAGAGATAGATGGTGCCTCCCATCTAAATTAATACTTCCATCCACAATCAAGATTTAGTTTGGAGGGATCTCATTATTTGATTTGGATCTATCCATAGCCTCAAGGCTGCCCTTTGGAAATTAATTCATCTTTCAGAGAGTAATATTATTTTTCCCATATGCCACTTTGTTTCGCCCATTAGGCCTAATCTAATTACCCTTGTTTTACTCTTGATCATTATTTGAACACTCCACATGATCCTTTATTTATTATACTTCCTTGATAGTGTTCCATACATCTTGCATAGTCCACCCCCTTTTTTTACCTTACTTTGTGTGTTGTTTCTCTAACTCGAGTCTTCACTTTCCCCTTTAAATGCACCATTTTTCACTCGATTTACATATTTTATTTTAATATTTATATTAAATTATGTATTAATAATAAATTTATTATAATTATAAATATAATAAATTCATAAATTAATCAACAATGTATATTTTAAAAGTGGTATGGTGTCATTGAGCAAAGAAAATAGCCTGGATATTTCTTTTAGTCACTGTACACATAGATTGGTGTTAGATACCAATGACAAAATTGGAGGAGTCCATCTACCTGAGCCTATGTTTAAATATAGTCTATATTTATAATTAAACCTGTCGATAAGAGTAACTCCCAACACATCATCCACCATGAACTATAAATTCCTTGCACTTGATACTATAAAATATCTATCACATGATTAATTTATAGTGTTAAATGAAGAGAATTCATAATTCATGGTTGAAGACATGTTGGAATGTTCTCTTATTGATGGGTTTAATTATAAATATAGACTATATTCAAATTTAGGCTTACCTAGACAAAATCCTCTAATTTAGAGATTGGTCTCCAACACCAATCTTTTCATAAGCTGACCAAAGAAATATCCAAGCTATCTTCTTTACTCAATGGTACCATACCACCTTTAGAATATACATTGTTAATTAATTTATGAAATTATTATATTTAAATTTATAATAATTTTAGTATTAATCCATTTTTATAAATATATAATAAAATATATCATTAAATTATATATTATAATATATGTATATATTATATTATAAAAAAATTATATATATATATATATATATATATATATATCTATTATTGTTATTAATTTATTTAATATTAATATAGTATAGTTACTATAATAGTATTATAATTACTATAGTAAATGAAATATTAAATAGTGATTAAACAATAATTGAATTGGTAATGTAAATATAGTTTATAATGCTTATGTAATGGTTATCATAAAACAAACTAGTATAATAGTTAATATAATAGATTTTATGTCCATTTTAAATCATTATTTCTTACATCATTTGAGTGATTAAACCAAATATGGACTTTTAGAAGTAACTTGTACAAATAGATATGGATACAAATATTTCTAATATTTTATTTTTATTTTTAATAGTAACTTTTAATCTAGAAACTATCAAATTATCATGTTTTAAATTTAAATATATTATTTTAATTGAATATTTGATAAGGAAGTATGCATATAGTGCTAAATGGCACAATGTTTTACATTTCCATTAGGAAATGTTAAAGGTGTGAAATTATACACATACAAGAAGAGGGCAAGCGAGACTACCCAGACTTTACTTTAATTAGAATACATCGTCTATAATCTATTGGATTAAATTTTTATAAATTAAAATATTATATTTTAATTTAGTATAAGATATTAAAGGTAGGAATAATAGACATATAGGAGGAGCACAAGTGAGACAAGCTAATACATACTTTACTAATACAACTTAATCTAGTATTTATTAAATTATCATGTTTAAAATTTAATATAATATTTGAATTGAATATTCATATCAATGTATCATATCAAAATCTAGTGATAATATAATCCCAGTTTTCCATTTAATAATCAAATGAGCTCCATGTTGTCTTCCTTCACCTATCATTGTAGAAATCATCTAATCAAAGAACCTAACACCTTGTAAGTAGTGCACCCATTTTTATGGATGAAATCCATGTAAATCATATAAGTAGAAAAATATAATTTACCAAGAAATCTTATAAATATGTTGTGCATGAATGTTTGATATTATAATGCTGATTATTGTTCTTATAGATCATGTAAAATATCTATCTAAAGTATTGAAATGATTTTTCATCAAACATAACACATCACTTTTGATCACCCTAGTGAATGGAACCTCAATTTTGTTGTTCATTGTATATACCCATGTCCAAATATTTTTTTTATCAAAAATACCAAATTGAAAATTCTAAAATTGCTCTTAGTTGGATCTAATTATTCTAGTGCCATTGTAATGAAAGTAATATCTCCATCATAATAAAAAATATAAAACAGGATCACACATATTTGGATTGATGTGAAAATTATAGGGTGGGAATATGGTCTATAGTGGACATACTTATTATTTGTATTGGCCCAAATCTAGTGAAAGGAATATAATAAATTCTATGCAGAGTGGCAAAAGCACAGGGTCGCATCTCCTTGTTTCTCCGGGATGTTGTATTTTGCCTCCTTGTCTCTTTAAAATTTTTGACTCTTGGGGAATTGAATGAATTTATTTTATTACATGATGGTTATGACCATCTGTAATAGACTTTGTAATAACCAGTGGATAGGTATTTGACTAAACTATTATGTTTGTTCTCCTATTGTTGTGTTTATGTACCTTGCCCATAAACATTACCTGCATAACCCAGATTTAGTTTTAAACATAAGATCCCAATAATTTGATGAATTATATTCCAATTTCATCCTAGGTAAACATAATTTGAGATAATTTCATTAGTTCTATCCCTACACTATATCACACCCAATCCATATAACATAGAAGGTCAAGTAAACACTACCAATCCTAGATCGTTCGAGACATACCAAGGCAAACATAATTCAACACTAAGCTGAGGTAAGTGCCAATAAAACATAAGTGGAGTCACAATAAGGAAAAAACCAAATAAAGACTCTAAACATAGAAAGCATAGAGTGAACATGAAGAACAACATAGATCATGTGTACATGTGGTAAAGCCTGAAGCAAACATGAATAAGATACTTGGTAGGTGCAAAATGATTGTGAAGACCAAGAAATGATATATGGTGATGTGATGTAGTGATGGTACCATTATTGATCAATATATGTGGGAGAACGATGTGTGCCTTAAGTATTTAATACAAGCCCTATTTAATCTTGTATGGAGTATAAAATTATGTGGCATGATAATTATTAAACTTGCATTCCTAAATTTTTGTCATAGATTCTAACTCAAAATCAATGTCTCCCTAATATATGTAATGCCTTTATGATAACTAAGTCTTTCAGCCTTATGAAAAATTTATGATGTGTCATTTATAGTAAGGTGCCACCAATTATAAAGTCATTCTAAAAAAATGTCATTACCTACTTATGAAAAATGGAAGTGGAAGTGGAATGCCCTTTTTAGTCTTCATTGGGTACCTACATAGGTCTTACACTACTAGGATATATGGTGGACTCATGTAATATAAGCTCGTAAAGCAAGTTTAATGTAATCGAGCCTTGTCAAAGCTCATAGCTAGTAAATGATTGTGAGATTGGGGTGGAGGAATCATGAAGGTTTAGATAACATGAAGCCATGTTTTTAAGATAGCGGAACCCTTGATATGAGATGATAGGCCTGAAGCTTCATAGACTATTAGACACTAGGGATTATGAGATATAATTTGTATTATTAGACTAATTGTTTTCAATCTAGAAATTAATGGTATGCAACCATTTGACCTTAATAGCAGAATGGAGGTTATCAGTGTGGGAGATTTTAGTATCCCATGTATGTAATATCCCCCAATGGTGTTAGGACATGTGTTGCATGGATTTTGAGGTCAAAGTGGGTACTACATCAAACTAAAAAAATGTTCCAAATTTACTTTACCATTCAAGTTAAATGATTTTTAGTATTATTTGTCGAGCATATAATTAATCTAAGACATTATGCAATTTTAAAGGTGTGAATTATACACATAGAGGAAGAGGGAAAGTGACATTACATAGGCTATATGTTAGGTATAGTACATCATCTATAGTCTATTAAATTGTGATGTTATAAATGAAAATACTATAATTGAATTCAATATTCACATTTAGTACAAGAATAATAGACATATAGGAAGACCATAAGTGAGATAAGCTAATATATAATTTACACATAATATTTAATACAATGCCTATTAAATTATCATTTTTTAATTTTGAATATATTATTTGAATTGAATATTTACATCAACACATTATCATAATATTTAGAGATAATACAATGTTATTTTAACTTTCAATATAGACATGAAGCCTTTTTTCAATCAAGTGAGAGGCATGATGTCTTCGCTCACCTTCCATAATAATTATCATCTAATCAAAGAAGCCACCACCTTGAAATAGGTGAACCCCTTTTTTATTAATTCAAGACATGTTAATATTATAGTGACACAAATACCATATACTAATGAATCTACAAGATAAATTACACATGAAATTTTGGAATTTCAACGTTGATTATTGTTCATGCATATCATGTAAAATGTCTAAATAAAATATTCAAATAATTTTTCATCAACCAAATCACATCGTGTTTGATCACCCCATTGAATGGAGCTTCAATATTATTATTCATTGTATGTATGCATGTTTGATTCACTTTTTATCAAAAATCCCAAACCCTAAATTCTAAATTGCTCTTGGTTGGTTCTAATACTTCTAATGCCATTGTAATGAAAATAATATTTCCATTGAAATCACAAACTCAAAACTTATCACCCACATTTGGATCAATGCCAATATTCTAGTGTTTTAAAATAGCCACAACTAATGTCCCCCTATCAAAACCAAAATGACTATGATTCTGATATAGCGATTGTTAAACACATTATCAGTTACCTCGATGAATATAATCCATGGTAGACTAAAACAGTTTATGGTGAGTTACATCCTGATTGGTATACATTCAAAACTAGGTTATATGGACTAGCTTTCCATAGATATTTATGGTTTTGGCATAAAAAGTAATGTATATATCTAGTTTTGGCATAAAAACTAATGAATATATATGGTTTTGGCATAAAAAATAATGGATATGGTTTATAGTGTACATACTTCTTATTTTTGAGGAGGTGAGTTTCATGGTGATGGCAAGGGGAAACAATATCCTACATAAGACCCAAATTTTAGGTGGATATTGTATTTACATGACTTTCACCCATTACAAAGAGATACATATCTTACAAGGTGGAAAGTTATTTGATTGGACATTTTCTAATTTTAAGGATCAATGAGTATGACATGTGTTTTATTTGTTTATGTGAAGGCTCCACATCTTATATCTAACTCAAATCAATGGTGCAATGTTATTGGTATAGAAAAAAGACATTGAGGTTCAAAACCCTATACTAAATTTTTTGTTTGTCTATGTTATGAATATATTAAGGTGATATGCATGGTGATGATTAGAGGCAATGATAGGATACTTCAAGCTATATTATACACCATATGGATCATATCAAACACATGCCCCAACTTAAGTGAAGTAGTCCTATTTACATTCCTAAACCCATTAAAATATATTTTTTAGCTTCTTAGTTGATGGAATTTATTTTATTTGATTACAGAATGATTTCACCTCCAATATGTAGATTAAATCAAGAATGTAATGTTGTTGATGTGATAGAAATACATTGATGTTATGTGCTCTATCTTGGTTTTTTCATTATGGTTGAAGTGAGGCTCAAATATTTTCCAGAGTACATAACGCATGGCTATGTAAGGGGGCACCATTGGTGATATAGTGCAAATTCCATGCTAGAGGAGTTATTGGTTGAGAGAAAATGTGGTTTATCAGTGATCAAGTATAGATTAATATGAAAATATTAATAAGATGTTCATAAAAAAGCATAAAAGTCAACTAAATTATAATATTAATGAAAAATATAATGGTACAAATCTAGACTATAATACCATGTTTTGAAATAGTGCACACTAGGTCTGATGGTAATAGCTAACATGTACACTTGTCTAAACACATTGAGAAGTATAATAACTATATAGGGAAAATAGATCATGATAGGTGTACCAACATGATTACATATATCATAAGGATTATCGAATATTTATAGAGTACAAGATGATGTCCGATAGTCCATAGGTTGGCATACATTCAAATGGTAAACATTAAAAAAAAGTGTCACATTCTAGCCATTGTAAAGAAATTCAATCTTGGGTCTTCGAGAAGATTAATCCAATATTATTTTTGTTATTTTTATTAATATTATGTATTTAGGTATATAATTTTTATAAAATATAATAATGCTAATACTATATCATATTATTATAAAATGTATTTTAGTTATACATATTGTGTAAATATTTTACAATAGTACTATATAATATAATAATAATATAGTATATTTGATTGTAATATTATATGAGATCAATGGTTATATTGATTTACACTCCCTTTCTTAAGACAACCTTGCTTTATGAAAACAAATAATTATATCCATTTTTTTATTAAATTACTATACAACTCTACATCTGATGTGCAACTTAAATCAGTATCACATTGCAATTGATGTTGGGAGAATATGTTGATGCTCCATAATCTATCCTATAGATTCAATTCATCCATGTTATCAATATATTGACACCTAGAGAATATAATTAAACTTAAGAACATACATACCTAGAATTTGATGAATATCATACACCAAGTTGCCAATAAAATAGTATATAATTATATAAAATATAATAATATAATATAAATTTGATTTGACAAACATGTTACCATTTATAATATAAGTACATATGTTAATAATCCTAATTATTTGCTTTAGGTGTCTTGCACCCACATTAATGTAATTGCAACACTAATTCAAGAAAACATCAGACATGGGGCCCCACCAAAATCAAATTATCCCTCATGACATACTCATCCACCCTTGGTAGTATAAAATGACCAATCAAAGATGTTTCCCCTACCAAACAATGAACCCCTTTTGATGCAGAATAAATACGCTGATCTTCTAGAGGCCATAACTTTTAACCCGTATCTCTGTTTGAGCTCTTCCACACACCAAAATGACCATCTCAAATGTTATGTTGCTTTTATAAGTTGTGTTTTCCACTTAGAGGTATTTTAAATATTTTTAAGAGGCCAAACATGACCATTTGATGGTCTGAAATTGTAGTTTATGATTTTTTTTGTGATTTATCTTTTTTTTTTAAATTATATATTTTTATGACTAGACGTGAACTTCAGTTAAAATTCATCCAATAGGATAATTTTAGTGTTTAGATTATTTTAAGAGATTTTTATATCTACACACACTTGCATGTGAAACTTCTTACAAAAAACAACTACTAAAAATAGAAGTTTTTTTGGATTTTAGTTTTTTTTGGAGTTTTGTCTTATCAACTCTAATTCTAAGTTAAATATTAGTTAAGCATGGTTTGGGTTTGTAATTATTTATAATCATTAAATATGAATCAATTGAGATATTGTTTCACATATTATCCTATTTGTAATTTTATTCTCTTGATAGTTTTTCGTTTCATCATCTAGTATGAGAACAAGGTTGAATCTTGAAGGTTTAAGAAATGGAGAGAGGATGAGGAGGTATTGTGAAGATGAAATAATATATAAAATAAATATATAGGAAAGTGAAATAATTAACATAGGTTATCACCAATCAAAAAATAATACAAGGTGGTGATGAACCCATGGAAGACATAGATTGTGATGAAAAAATTCAACAAGAAGATGAATAACAAGATTAGCCACCATCAATGGAAGAGATGATGGTTCAATGTTTTGAAGGAAGAAATTAAGGATTCAAATTTGATGTTCCATATTATGTATGTATTTTAAAACCATAGGATTTGATAGATTGGATGAATAGCATGGAAAAGTTCTTTGAGTGGAAGACTAGGAGAGAAAACAAAAAGGTAAAGTTTGCATGTAAAAAATTGAAAGGTCATGCAATGATTTGGTGGTAGCACCCAAAAAAAGAAAGACATATAATAGGTAAAGAGAATATTAATTCATGGAAAAATATGGAGAAGTTGAGTGATAAATTTATTCCTCTGAATTATGTGCAAACCCTATACAAAATATTTCATAAAATTGAGGCAAAAAGATCATGGTATACAAGAGTATACATATCAATTTTTTGTAATATTTATATACGAGTGGAGCATGATGAAATATAAGAGAACATGTTTGAAATAAATGTATGTGGTTTGAAATATACTATTCAAGATGAATTAATCATGCATAGAATACTTTGCATGGAGGAGGCTTAGCACTTAACTTTCAAGGCAAAAGAAAAACAAAATATATAGAATTTTAAAAGAATGTCTCTTGGTACAAGAAGAGGTAGATCCCCTCCAATAAGGGGACAAGGTGGGCTTAATACCAATAGATGTGGGTATAATACCAATAAAGGTGAATCACCACATGGTACAAAAAGGCAAGATGAAAATAGGTAAGGGTTTCAATACTAATAAAGAGAAAGAGGTTTTCAAAGAGGATGAGGTTATAATGGTGCTATAGGATGGTTTCCAAATCAGTTTAGATCTTATGTTTTTTTTAGATGTGGAGAAGAAGGGCACAAAGCATTTGAGTTTTTTCACTATCAAGACCAAGAAAGGAGGCAAGAGGATCACCCAAGAGTGAATCTAGTTGAGGCTGAGATAGAACAAAAAAATATTAAAGTTGAACCAGTAGATGTTGAAGATAATCTCATGATAGGAATAATAATAATCACTTTAAGGTAGGAAAAAATAGGGAATAAAGAAGGTGGCGATGCATGGATGCAATCAAACTTTTTTCAAATAAGATGTAATTCATGTGGAGAGGTATGCAGAGTAATTATAGATGGTCGTACTTGTGAAAATATGGTTTTTAAAATAGTAATAAAAAAACTAAATTTTAAATTTGAAAATCCTCCTAATCCTTATTAGATTTCATGGTTTAATAAAGGGAATGAGGTCACAATAGATAAAAGGTGTTGAATCAAGTTTTCTATAGGAAAAACTTATAATGATGAAATATGGTATGATGTTATTTTGATGGATGCATGTAATTTATTATTGGGAAGACCATGTCTATTTAACATAAAAGTAATTGATGATAGAGCAAAGGACATGTACACTTTTAAAAAAGGTGTTACAAAGATAGTTTTTTTACCTCTTAAAGAGGAAAAGAAGACAAAAAGTATGTTCTCTACTAGAGAATTTATCTAAGATATGAAGGTAACATGTTATTGTTATGTATTAATAGTAAAGAATGAAGACACGAAACGATGCAAATACCAATAGAAACAATAAGAGTGTTAAAAGAATATGCAGATGTTATGCCTAATGAGTTACCAAATGGTTTAACACCGAAGAGAGATATTCAAAATCACATTGATTTGATTTCAGGATGAACTCTACCCAATCAGGTAGCTTATAGGATGAGTCCAATATAACATGTGTAATTAAATAAAAAAGTTACTAATTATTTAAGAAAGACGCTGATAATGGAGAATATTAGCCCATATACAACACTGACGTTTCTAACTCCAAATAAAGATGGAGGATGGAAAATGTGTGTTGATAGTAAAACATTTAGTAAAATTACAATCAAGTATAGATTTCCTATACCTCATTTAGATGTTATGATGGATGTGCTTGTAGAAGCCAAATATTTTACCAAGATTGATCTAAGGAGTGGTTATTATCATATTTAAATTTGTGAAGGAGATGAGTGAAAAAATTAATTCGGATTATCTAATGGACCTAGTACATTTATGAAGATAATGAGTATAGTACTATGAGAATATATTGGTAATTTTGTCATTGTTTATTTTGATGATATTATGATACTTAGTAAGACTAAATAATAAATTTTACAACATTTGATAATGGTACTAGATTTGATAAGAAATGAGAAGTTGTATTCAAATTTGAAGAAGTGTAGGTTTATGCAGAATAATTTGGTATTTTTGGGATTTGTAGTTTTAGTAGATGGTGTGAAAATGGATGAATAAAAGATAATGTCAATTTTTGAGTGGCCTATTCCAAAAATCATTAAAGAGGTAAGAATTTTCTATGGATTAACAACTTTTTACAAAAAAATTATTAAAAATTTCACTAATATTATGGCACGAATAACAGATTCCATGAAAGATAAAGAATTTACATGGACTAGAGCAGCCACATAAAGCTTCAAATTTTTTAATAAGAAGACTACACAAAGACCAATTTTAGAATTAGTTAATTTTAGCAAAGTGTTTGAGGTTGATTATGATTCTTAATTTATGGTAATTGGTGTTGTGTTGAGTCAAGAAGGAAAGCCAATCGCATATTTCAATGAGAAATTAAATGAGGTAAGAATAAAGTATTTTACTTATGATGTTGAAATTTATGTAATTGTAAAAGCATTAAGACATTAGAGACATTACTTGGTGCCCAAGTACTTTATCCTCTTTATAGATCATGAGGCTTTAATGTATGTGAATAAAAAAAGAAGTTAAATAGTAGGCATGTAAAGTGGGTTTATTTATTACAGGGGTATACTTTTGTGTTGAAACATAAATTAGGAAAATAGAATCGAGTAGCTGATGCATTGAGCAGGGAAGTAGCATTATTAACTACTATGCTGAGTGAATTAGTTGGATTTGAACCTATCAAATAATTTTTAGATATTGATCCATATTTTGGTAAGGTAGTTGAGCAGTGCCAAAATCCATTAATAGGAGGGATATATACTATTCATGGTGAGTACCTTATATAAGAAGGTTATCTCTTCAAAGGGAAATAATTATGCATTCCATTTAGGTCTATATGACATAGTATAATAAGAGAATTACATATTGGAGGTTTAGTTGAACATTTTGGTAAGATGAATAAAAATTATGTTTCAAGGTGCAGGATATGTCAAGTAGCTAAATAACATGCACAAAATATTGGATTATATATGCCATTATTAGTTCTAAAAATACAATGGATAGATTTAAGTATAGATTTTCTGTTGAGATTACCAAACACAAAGAGAGGTAATGATTCAATTTTTGTTGTTGTACATAGATTTTATAAAATGGTTCATTTTATTACATGTAAGAAAACCAATGATGACACTAAAGTTGAAAAATTAATTTTTTAAGGATATTATGAGATTACATGGTGTTTCTAAAACTATTGCTTGAGATAGGGACACAAAATTTTGAGGTCATTTTTGGAGGACATTATGGAAGTTTATGGGTACTAAGTTATAATTTAGTAGTACATATCATCCAAAAATAGTTAGATAGATAGAAGTTGTGAATAAGACCTACATAAATCTATTGAGATGCATAATGGGAGAGAAGCCCAAGCAATGGGACATAGATTTACCAAAAGCTAAGTTTGCATATAACAGTTCAATGAATAGATCAACATGAAAATCATCATTTCAAATTGTTTACGGGATAAATCCTATGGGTATTTTAGATTTGGTATAATTACTAATTGTAGATCAAATTAGTGATTATGTAGAAGCATTTACAGAGCATATGCAACAATTTCAAGGAGTAGGAAGAAAGTTAAAAGAAAGTAATGAGAAATATAAAGCATCAACATATGTTAGAAGAAGACTCAAGGTATTTGAATAAGGAGAGTTGGTAATGGTTTATTTGAGGATAGAAATATTTCCAAAAGGCATGTACAACAAGTTGAAGTACAAGAAAATTGGTCCATGTAGAATTGTGAGGAAAATCAATGACAATGCTTATGAGGTGAGTTTAACACAATTTTGATATATCTCTAGTATTTAATGTTTCAATTTTATATGAATTCCATGGAGAATATGGTGAAGGTGATGAAGATGAAGAATTAAAATGGTAGCATCAGGGTCCACAAAAGAAGAAGGAAAAGATAGTGTAAGTTTTGGATATGAAGATAATAAGCACAAGGTAAGGGAATTATAATAGGGATTTGGTCCAGTGGAAAGGACTGCAGTAAGAATACAAAATCTAGGATATAGAATGGGAGCTAAATAATATTAAAAAAGAAAAATGGAAGAAATATAATGAGGGGAAACTTGTAAGAGTTGGGTTATTTTCAATCAGAGGAGAATGATGTAGAATGAATAGGCCAATCTTCTAGAGGCCATAACTTTTGACCCATAACTCCATTTTAGATCTTCCACATGTCAAAACAACCATATAAAAAATTTATTTTCTTCTCTAAGCCATGAATTCCACTTATAGGTATTTTTGATATTTTTGGAGGCCAAACATGACCATCTGAGTGTTTGAAATTATAGTTTACTAATTTTTTGGGATTTTTATATTTTAAAAAAATTGTATATTTTTATGACCAGATGTGAAATTTAGTTGAAATTCATCTTATAGTCTAATTTTAGTGTTTAAATTATTTTGGGATAGTTTTAAAACTATATGTGCTTGCATGTAAAGCTTACTAAAAATAGTAGGTTCTAAAAATAAAAGTTTTTTTTTTTAAAAGTTTTTTTCAAATTTTTGCATGTCAACTCTAGTTTTAAGTTGATTGTTATTTAAGCATGGTTTGGGTTAGTAATTATTTAAATTCATTAAATATAAATCAATTCAGATATTGTTTCAAATCTTGGCCTTTTTATAATTTTATTATCTTGATAGTTTATTACTTTATTACCTTTTAAATGTGTGAAGGCCATGTAAATCCATTTTTGGTGTAAAAAATGGGCACTTTGATGCATAGTTGATTTCCACATACTATGAAGGAATTAAAAAAACTCCTTTTCCACTATCAGCATCACAAGAATATAAGACTATTATTCCTTACGACTTCATGCACTAAAGGTTAGATGGGGTAATTGATTATAGTTTTGTAGTAAGGTATGATTGTCGATTTACACTATTTCACTTTATGAAACCACACATTGCCAAAAGAGAAAATTACATCACTTTTTGTGTATCTTAAATTATTAATTATAATATAATATAATATTAATAATTATAATATTTAAATATATTAATATAATGTATATTGTGATCATTCCATAGGCATTTCTATTAAGAGGAATAAGGCTAGGATTCATCCATGAATCTTTTGATGTTGTCCATGAAATATTGATAGTTGTGACTAGCATGGGATCCACTTGTAAATAAACCCTAATTTTATAATGTTTTATCTCCCAATCAAATTTTTATTCATGTGCAAACATAACCTATGTAATCTTCCCAAAAACTTAGATGATTTTTGAATAAAATTTACATGTCAGATGTCATGTTGAATATTCTCTCTGTATTATATTCTAGTTATTCATTGACAATAGACCAAATCAAAACACATAAACAATAATTCTAAACATGTATAAGATGAACACAATGATTTAAATTTAATTTGTTTTAAAAAATATATAATTTGAAGATAATGCTTGATAGTTTAGTTTTAGCACTAAAAAATCATCTCAACAAACTTCTACTACTTACCAGCTCTGATATGCGGTCGATTGATAGCTACAATGTGGTCACCTAATGCCACTTACTGTAAATTTTGTTTTTCCACTATTTCCATTTTATTGTTTACCACCTACACAAGGAAATTAAAAAAAGTTACTTTCTAAAAAGTGCTAGAAGAATGGAGATAACTTAAGCCATAAAACACTTAGAAAGTTTAAAGTTGACTAATTGAATTATAGTTGACTCATGACAAATGAGTTTCCCATGACCCTAACAATAGGTCCATGGAAAATGAATTCAACCCATGGTAATGTCATCACTACAAAGCCTATATATCAACTAATAACAATGTCATCATCCCAAAAAACCTTCATCAACTGATGATATTGTGGTTCACCCATAACCATGTTATCACCCCATGACATCATCATCACTCAAAATCAATGTGGTTACCTGATAGAATTATGTTAACCAACAATAATTCCATCACCTGATAGTATGGTCATTAGATGAATACATTACCATTTCCCAATGACATTATCATCGACTAACTACACTATTGTCACTTGAAAACACTGCCCTCACTTGATGGTAGGACCATAACTCTTACAATAGGTTAGTAGAGTTATGAGAGCTAGACTTTAAAGGAGAATTTGGAGGCCATAACTCCATTTTGTGCTAACTATAAAATACCAAGTGGATTCACATGGACATGGTATTTCCAATAGTGGCAGTTTTGAGTCTCCATTTGACATGTAAATCAAGATGGACCACCAAGGCATGTTGTAGTGCTAAGACCATTGGGATATGAGTGTATGTGGGAGTAGAGCAAAAGGTCAAAATAGGGTCCCCATTTTTAGTCTAAAAATGGGGAGTGTTGTGTAGGAAATAATAATGATGAGGTATAATGACAAGGTATTTCATGTGATATTGGACATCATAGAGCACATATCATACACCAAGCTTGAATTAAGTTGAATTTTCATATTTTTATGACTTACCCATATTATAGAGAGGTAAATAACTTGTAAAGTTATAATATATTTGATTGATAATTTTATATTATTAAGGGTGGATGATGACATTATGAATGTTGATTTGATTATGATAAGACTCCACATCTGATGAGTGGCTTGAATGTATATGATAATGTTATTTATGTGTGGAGAAGATATTGAAAATTAGTGTGTCAAGGTAACAACATTAAATAATGATACATGTTAGTTATATAAATATAGGTGGTAACATATTTGATTGATTATATTCTATTGTCAAGGGTGAATGGAGGTCTCATGAGGATAAATTTTATCATGTTAGGGTTCCAACACTCTCTTTTTCTTCATTTAGTTAAAGGAATAAATGTAAATTTTTAAAGATGACCAAAAGTGTATCTCATCTTGTGTAGTTTGTTGGATGTGGGTTCAAACCTTCACAATTTTTTACATGTTCCCTTCAAGAACTATGACAATAAAATCCACCTCTCCCATATATTTTCCATGATAGTTATAGCAATTTATACTCAAATAGGGTTTTTATTTTTTTGCTTGAGTGATTTTTTGTGCCATAGTTCACTAGGACATAGTTTAATGTGTATTTGGATGAAGAATAGGAGTAAATACATTACTTACCAGAAGCTTAGGTTTTCTTATTTAAGGAATATATATCAAAATATTTATTCTATAAAATTTTTATTGGGCATGTTTTTAAAAGGTTATGAGAGAGGTTTCTAATTATTTTGCAAAAACTGTTAGGGGAAAACACTCAAAGGGTGTTCTCAATAGTTGTTTATGGTGTGATATTTTGGCATTAACTTATTTATTACATTTTTCATTATTTCTATGTGTTCTTGGGTTAATCGCTTGGATACATTTATATTGGCCATTTAATTTAGAATCTGATGCTCATTGCCTTATTGACTACATATTATACCCAATTTAAGTTTCTTAAATCCTCACACCACTTGAAAAGTGTTTTGATCTTATTTTATACAAGATTTTATTGGCCTACCATCCTACATGCACGTTATTATTAGTTCAAGGCTATAGCCACTACCTAGCAAGACTTCATTTGCCTAGGGGTCTAACTTCCATGCCATCCTAGGAAGGGGGTAGGAGTACAATTCTAGTGTACAATATGGGTAATATTGGGTACAATATCACTTCAAATTAATTATCATCACTCCTCACCATCATATCTTAACTCACTTAAAAATTATCCATATTCACATATTTGTTCATCATCCTCCCAACTACCCACAACATAGTTGGACACATGGAAGGTACATATGATAGGAGTGAGAGGTGTGTGATTTGTGTCAGTGTGTCATGTAAAAATTAATTAAAAATTATGTTTATAGGTTAAAAAATATATTTTTATAGCTCACTTGATACTAAAAATATTTAGTGTAACCATTTTTTGAAATATCTCAAATTCCACTTTCACATTTTAAAATAATAGTTTAAATCAAACCATTCTATGAGAAGGTAAAACAAGATAAAATATATATTTATTCCTTAAAAAATAAAAATAAATAATTCTCCCACTTTCTCAAATTGACACACTGATACTAGATGAAAATATCTTTACATAAAACATTATAAATATATAAAAAATAATGAGATTCACACAATATGTATCAATGGGAAAGGATGAATGTAATTAGAGGTTACCACATGTCATGTTTTAAACTCATATATCATATCTCCCAACCGTACTCTATATTCATATAATGGTAAAATATTTCCTTATATAGGCTCCATGCCACCTTCTAATGGGATCTCAGTGGTCTGTCATCCTATATCCACTTGATAAGCCTTCATTTAACCTGATGTCTAACTTCCCTCCCATCCCAAGAGTGGGCATAGGTTGACAAGGGCAATGTGATCACCTTTCATTAGTTCTAGGAATTCCTAAACCTTATTAAAACTGGCATGATAAGATTATGACCCTCAACATACCATTATCTCATTGAGCCTGAGCCATATGCACTTTGTCAACCTAAGACCAATGGGGAGTCACCACATGTCACATATTTTGACTTGGGTGTTACATCTATTGACCCTACTCTACATTTACCACATGGATAAATCTTGCATGCCATGGTCTCCACATCTACTTCTTTAATTCCTTTCACACCCCTCTCATGTTTCAAAAATCCTCGCTTCACTTTTAAAATTTCATGTTCTTATTTTCCATGGGCCTTCATCAACATATCATCCTATGTACACTTGGTTCCCAACTCAATCTTTCACTCCTGGGTTTATTTACCCTACCACCTTGGGAGGTGTAAGGACTCACATTGGCCATGTGCTTTCCTTCAATTGGTTTCATGCCTTCCTCTCATTAACCACATGCCCTATGCACTCTAACATCTCCATACAATCTAGGATAGTTTGAGATGGACAAAGGCTTAGGTCTTTTAGGTATTTAATTAGGGTTAAGATGAGTGTTTATCATCCAAGTAATTATTAATTCTGAGCTCAGGTGCATAATGAGTTAAACTTGGGTGAGTAAATGATGAATGCTCAAGCCACATCAAACACCATTTGAGTTTGGGAAAGCCTTGATGACTTAAACATGCCAGGAAAAAGTTGAATATGTATTATGGGTCTTAGCAAAGTAAAAAAAATGATTTAAAATCTTAAAATGAGATAGAGAATGAGCTAAAAGTGACTAGGAGAACAAGAAAAGGGTGTAATTAAAGTGAGTTCCAAATATTATGCAATGTTCATACCACATGGGTGCATAAGAGGGCATCATTGTTGATACAATGTGAATGTCATGGTAGAGGAGTCGTTGATTGAGATAATATGTGAATTATTGGTGATTGGTTTATGAGGTGTCCACATCATAATATCAAAAGGGAAATATCAAACACAATATACTCTTCAAATGAGAAGAAATAACTTCTACATTCCTTTTAACATTCCTTACACCCTTCGAGAAACTTCTAGTTATTACATTAGAAGCATTTTGATGAGAAGAAATAAATTCTACATTCCTTTAGGCATTCCTTACAACTTTGGGGTAATTATTAGTTATTAC
>JARHVA010002013.1:2137500-2190000 GCA_037957365.1 Torreya grandis | reverse complement strand
CAAAATATTCCCTTTTTCAATGGCTTTGCTCTACCCCAAGGGTCTATTGAGATCAAATCTGAGCTCAATCCACCTCCTTCATATCATTCCTGGGTTGTACACACTAAAAAGTAATTATATGTGGTAAAATTGACAATTCTTTGTCTACTTTTTATTGATGTGGTGAAATTGATAATAAATAGGAGGAAAGGTAAGATGCAATTTTTTATACAATGGATTTTTAAAAAGGTATGAATTAAATAACTCACATATTCCATAGGCATTACACAACATAGATTATTCTAGCCAAATAATATCCACTATCTATGTTCAAATATATCATTTAAACTTTCCTCAGATTATTCCCATGATTGCATTTTGCATGAGAAAGGTGCCAAAATAAAAAATGGGGAAACTCCGAGATGTTCAAGGTTAGAAACCCAACAACATTGGTTATGTAGCAACCCTTGTCTTTGGTTGTATGCTTGAGTAATGACAGAAAGTAGGTGATTGGGTAGTTTTATATTAAAAAAACCATCACCATCGAGCTCAAACTCCATTGTCATCATCTAGGCCTATTTTCTTATGCCAGGGTGTCTTAGATCTTACGTAAGGTCACATTAAAAACATGATAGGGATTAATCCCACATTATCGATGATATAAATATTTAATGAGTTCATAATATAAATAATTCACATTATAACTCACAATATAGGTGTAAATCCACCCAACCCCCCCACCCCCACCCACCTCACCTCCTCAAAAAAGGGCCCCAACCATAAGCATTCATCAATCATCAAAGGCATATTAGTGATAAGGTGGAAAACCCAAATATTCATGAGAGATAAGGAGACCCCAAACCATTTTTTTGGTGGCATGTGCAATTGATTCAAGCTCTTAATTAAATTGAAAAGCTTGGAGCATGTTTTAAGTGGTCATGAAATCATTACAAATGGGTTTGAGGAGAAATTTAAAGTCACCTCAGGAGTTTGATGTCACCTTAGATTGAGAACTCAATGTAAAAGAATAGCTCAAGAGGTTTATAGAGGGTGAGCTCACTTCTTGGATTCAACTCGAGCTATATATTACTTGGTAAATCTTATGTCCCTTAAGAGTCAAAATATTTCATCATTACAGGAACCCATAGGGGTCATGAGAGAACATGAGCTCAAACCAACGTTTTACATATTTTACACTAGATCAACTTTGTGATATTTAACTCTTAGCAACTTGATGCTTGCTTAATGCTCTGTGATAATAATTTGATGTAGACTGGGATAAACATATGAGAGATATAGGGTCCTTGGGTGTGGGAGAAGCATGAGTATGGGAACTAACTCTCTAAATCTTTTACAATAATCTAAATCATGGTGATGAATCAAGCAAATAGAGAATGTGCCTTAATCTGGTAAAAAAAATTATGATCTTATAGCATTAATATCAATCCCATTTATTTGATGAAACCTTATTGTACACTACAAAAGAGTAAAAATAGGATCCCCACTAATTCTTGTAGAACTAGTGTCACTTGGCTTGTCAACATGTAAATCTGACCATTACACTAATTTAGGATTGGGTGTATAAGCTCAAACCATTTATGATTATCTTTCCTAGCCATCCACTATAGTTTACTTATTGGATAGGAGCATGAACATGAGCAATAAGTAGAAGATTCCAATCCTAAATATTTGTGTGAAATGTTTCATATACATTTCATGTTATATTTCATTTGTTTGATTTATATTTCATTTAGAACTTACATGATTTGCATCTATCAAAAAGGGGTACACAACTTAAGTGGTGGAGAATTATTTTATTGGACATTTTCTATTATGCAATAACAATGATGACAACATGACTATGATGGTGTGAGTCACATTTTATTTCAATCACATATTCCATATAATTTAAATGTACACACATGGCTATGTTAAATGAGAAACACAATCATTATCAAGATTAGGTTGTAAACAGTAAGACCATTTGTATATTGGTAAAGAGGATCTTTAAAACTTTAGTTTTAAATGAGACACAGAACCTTGATGAAATAAAATCAACTCTCATGATGTCTTCATCCACCCTTGATAGTAGAAAACAACATACTAAAGAAGTCATCCCTTACTTAGATGTAACTACCACGTATCTTTCTACACTATTTTTACATTGATGTGATAATTTATAATTTAATGTAGTTACAAGATGTGTTAACCTCTATAGTAAAAATAATATTAGCATAAAAAAATCTATTGAAATATAACATGTATATGATATTTTATATTTAATTTTATACCATTAAAAATCAATACTATTTATATTTAAACATATAATCTATATCTCTGAACTAATTTTTTCCTAGATGGTAGAGAGAGTTATTAGGTTTATGTATTGTGGAATAGGGCATGCATGCATTGTACAATTAAGAGAAGGAATATAATCAACAAATGAAAAGAAAATAGTTATGAAAGGAAATCACCCCAAAAAAACATATACATATACATTTAAAATATTCATATATATTATATACTTAATGTTTAACATACAAAATAATCATAATCTATATTATATGATATTTATATAATAACTAACATTTAATATATATAAATAATAAACTTTATATATGTGTTTGTAGAAGGGATTTTGTAGATGAAAAGAGTGTAATGTAACATTACAATCTCACTCAAAATTCGTGATGACTAAGTTGCCATTAATTTATAGAAATGATCAAAATTTTATTTTAATTAAGGGTCAATAAGGAGATAATATGATGCCATCATTGTAATTATAGTGCTAATTGGAGTTGAACATTGGACATGGAATATTCAGTTAATCAAACAACATGCACATTAGCTAGTGATTTCTTTCAATCTCTTGCCTAACAAGATGCACATGCAAATTTAAATAGCATGTCACCTATGTGAATTAAATTTTTGGGATTCATATGACCTACACCCATTACAAAGGGGTTTACAGTTTGTAAAGTGGATTAAGGAGTATGTAGGGACACAATATATTTAATTTTATGAATACTATATATTATATTATGAATAATATATGATATATATGAATATTATTAATATCTTATTTTTTATTTTTTTAATATTAAAGGCTAGGTAATACATGTCAAGGTACAAAATATGTAGTTATTGTGTAACCAAGTGAATAGATGATTATGACATGGGATTTGGGAATTCACTTATGTTTACAACACCAATACATTTCCTAGTACAATGATCTATGGTTCAACTTTTTTTTTTTTTAACAATTCTATAGCCTTACATGTTCTACAAATTCTACTATTCTTTTGGATGCAAATACAATTAGATGTATTACTCAATGAGTAAATTAGAGAGGAGGAGGAGGTCATTTCCCTATGTCAGCATCATGATAACACAATCCAATCAGATTTAGTCATGTAATTGAATTATTTGTATCCCTCATCCACTAATACTACATATATACATGTTAATAATACACAATCAAAACATACGTGGTTAAGGTTTATTATATTTGGCTCATTAATTGAAAGATTTTGAGAGCATCCTTGTATAAACCATTTTGTGCATACATTACAATCAAAGCATTCCATAAAACAAATTTTCATTAATCCATGTAGTCAAAAATTTCTCATACCTTCTATGTACTTCTACATTTTTCATTTATATCTATCAAGGCACGTAAATCATTCCTCTAGATGTCCTCATCCACCCTTAACAATATAATACAACCATTCAAATAATTCAAAACCTTTTAAATTATAGACCCATTCATAGTCATTTCATGTCATGTAAATAACATACTTATGAATATGAATCCCAATTGTGTGCAACTTTTATTCTACAGGGAAAAGCATTAATAGTGTACACAATTTAATAATGTTTTAGGATATAATTAAAATACCCTATCATTGGCCATCACCATTTTGATCCACTTGAAATATTGATTTAGGTGTCAATTTATTGGCATCATGGATGAATGGGAACCACACAACAGAATCTAGGACCTCAATGGCTTGTCTCATGATAGACTAACATTTCTCTTTAATAATGAGTTGTTCAAATTTGTCTACATGACACCCCAATGTTGAAAAAATATTAGACAATCTAGACTAATGGATTTATATCATGTAAAAAAACATAAAGTTAAAATCAAGAGTAGGTGTTTTATGTAATCATGATCTTTCCATAACCATATATATCACCCACATTTGATGTCAAAACACACCATGCATGTGCCCATAACAATGTCTATGATTCCTTATGGTGTTCCCTACTCACTTGGATCAATTACTAATATATTAATATGTAATACAATGAGAGACATAGTTGAAAGGTTTTTTGGGTACAAGTTTTTCTATTATTTTCCATGAAATTGATTATTGTGAGTTTCTATATCATTAAAGTTTTCTATAACTTACTAGAAAACTAACACATATTCACATCATAGTTAAGATGAAATGGTTAATCCATGTGCACAATGAATGCATGTTAAAAAAGCTTGAGGGAAAATGCCTTTAGGGGTTAAATAAATGACTATTTTCAACTACTAATGATATAATATAATATATGTAAATAAAATAATATTAAATAATGATATTATATAATATTTAATCTTATTATATATTACATATTAATATATAATCATAGTATATATTATACCAATATATTTAAATATTATAATTATATATCAACTACACACATTAAAAAAGATGATTTGGGGTCTCTTTAATTCTTAGGGATGCTCAGGTTTTCCTCTTTATCACTCCTTTGTATTTAAACATTGGTGAATGCTCATGGATATGGCCCCTTCTTTTAGGATGGGGGCCTACCACCTATATTTACATTAAAATGTGAAGGATTTTTAATATAAACACATATGGGACTAAAATCCTAGAAATTTACAAAACAAACATATATGAAAGCCAAGGCATCTCCCAGTGGCATTCTGAAACCAATTTTATGGTATCACATTATTTGTAGTGAGATCCTTTTGAGAGGATAATGATGTTATGTGTAGATAAAATGGTTATTTCATTGGCCCTCCTAACAAACACCAGTTTACTCCCCACAAATGCTTCATTTCCATCCATGAATTCCACTCTACATACACAACCAAAGTGGATTCCAAATAGTTATATCAAGCAAAAAAACCATGGTAGGTGTAACGACATGATTATAGATCTGATTATTATAATAGAATATGGATATAAGATAACATAATGTCTAATAGTTCATATGATTTCATACTTTTAAATGGTAAACTTACAAAAAAGGGTCACAATCTAGGCTGCATTGTCACTCAATTCAATCTTAGGTCTTTAGGAAGATTAATCCAATATTTTTATTTTTATTGTGTATTTAGGTATATAGTTTTTTATTAAATATACTAATGCTAATGATATACCATATTATTATAAAATATATTTTAATTATACATATTGTATAATTTTTTAATATAGTATTATATAATATAATAATAATTTAGTCTATATGATGGTAATATTATATGAGATCAATGGTTATACTAATTTACACTTCTTTGCCTAACACACCATCACTTCATGAAAGCAAAATATTACTTCCATTTTTCTGATTAAATTGCTATACAACTCTACATCTGATGTGCAACTTAAATTAGCCTTGCATTGTAATTGATGTTGGGATGATACATTAAGGTCCATTAATATTTCTTGTAGATTCTATTCATCCATGTTTCCAATAAATTGACATCAAGATAAATTAATTGGCCTTTAGAACATACATACATGCAATTCAATAGATACTATGCACCAAGAGGCCCATACAATAATATATAATATCAAAATACAATGTAATATTTGCTTCACCAAACATGTTACCATTTAAAAGACAAGTGTGTATGTTCTTCAGCATAATTAATTTCTCTAGGTGTGTTGTTCCCATATCAATGCCATTGTAAGATTGATTCGAGCCAACATCAAACATGGAGCCTCACCACAATCAAATAAACTCTCATGACATACTTATACACTCTTAGATGTAGAAAGTGAATAATCAAAGATGTTTCCACCCTACCAAGGTTTGGAACCCTCTATAATGAGTGCATACCATGTAAATCCATCTTTGGTGTACAAAGTAGGCCCCATGTTACATAGTTGATTGCCACATCTTATGAAGGAATACACAACCTTGTTTTTCACTGTCACTTCCACAAGAATAAAATACTATAATTGCTTACCATTTCATGCACAAAAGGTAATATGGAATAATTGGTTATAGGTTTTGAGTAGGGTGCTAATGTCAATTTACAATATTTCACTTTATTAAACTACAATTTATCAAAAAAAAAACATCCCTTTTAATGTATCTTATAATTTTAACTATAATATAATTATTAAATTTAAATATATTAATATAATATATACTATGATTATATATTAATATGTACTATGATGAGGGCCATAGTTGAAAGGTCCATTGGGTACAAGAGTCTCTGTGGTTTGCCATGAAATGAGCTTTTGTGAATTTCTCCATAGTTAAATTTTGCTCTACTCTGCAAAATTTAGACATCTTTACATCATAGTTAACTATCAAATGGTTAATCCATCCATGAAAAAAATGTACGTTAAGAATGCTCGAGGGAAAATGCTTTTTATAATTAAATAAGCAACTCTTTTCAATTACTACTAATATAATATATAAATATATATTATATAATATTTAATTACATAAATTTAATATATAATCATAATAGATGTCGTATTAGTATTTGATCTCTCTTTAGAGTATTGTATACATAGGAAGCATTCAATCATCATGGATGTAATTAGGGTAAGCTAAGTCCAAATACATTCCATCTTTTTATATTTATTAATTTTTAATAACTACAATCCCTATTAGGGTTTAAACCTTAGATATGCTATTTTAAGGTCATTCGTACACTTCCAAACCTCAAATCTATGCAATTAAAAAAAAATCAAGTTATCATTAGTGATCGTGACCTAATTCCTATTTTATAAAAAATTCAATACCAAGTAGTTCAAGTCAAAAATGGTGGTTGTTCCTGACCATAATGGGATGTTACTAACCTTTTTCACTTTCAACCACTGCTTCTATGTATTTGTAGACTATTTATTTTCTCATGATTTAGTTATTTTTAAGTAAACACAATCAAATACAACGTAGAAAAAACTAAGTTTTATGATTTCATTTCATAATTATTCTTAATTTGATTAATTACACTTTATCAAATTTAGTATTTTACATTCATTTTACTTTTCAAATTTTCATTTACAATCTTCTACTTTATTACATTTAATTTATCTTAATTAGGGTTATTTCACCTATTTAATCACTTTTCAAATTTTCATTCAAAACTTTTTACTTTATTACATTAAATTTATCTTAATTAGGGTTAATTCACCTTTTAAATCTAAAAGGTGAGTATGTTCTTGTTCTCATGATTGAATTATTTTTAAATAAACAGAATCGGATATGAGGTAGGAAGACTAGGCTTTGTCATTTCATTTCATATTTATTCTTATTTTGATTAATTGCACTCTATCAATTTTAGTATTTTACATTCATTTTAATTTTCAAATTTTCATTTACAAAAAGAAAGGCATAGTAGTGCTCAAAAGATGAGAATATTGTTGTATTGATTGATGATCAAAGAATGTTTAGAAAAATAAAAAAGGTGTTTCAAACCAGAAAAACGAGGCTATAAAAAGCATCATTCCAAAATAAGATGCACCTAGTAGAAGAGGAACTCCCAACACCATCATGAGTGTTTTTTAGAATGATTCATAAAATTTTAACATAAACTATTTTTTATCTTAAAATTATTTAAGGAATGGTTCTTAATTTCTAGTTTATTAGTATTATCTTTTAGAATTTTATATAGTTTTCAAAACTATAGAAAATTTAAATAAGTGTTTTCTTTTCAAATATATCGAATATAATGATTCCAAAAGTTTCATTTTCTAGATTAAATATAGTTTCTTTAGAATAATTGAATCAATTTTTTAACTTTAAAGTTAGGAGTTGGTTTCAAGGAAAAAGTGCTATATAGTTTAAAATTGTATAACTGTGATTGTGAAAAAATGGTTTAACCAAAGAATTTATTATTTGTATGAAGCACTGTTTATTATATAATTAAATCATCCAATAAAACATATGTACATGGGTACATCTTTAGTTGTACTTGACAACCATACAAGCATTTTACAATGTAGGAGAAACATTTATGAAAATATTAAATGTAATGCTAAAACCATTGAGTATGAGGATGCATCTACTTGATTAAGAAAAAATTATAAGATATTTGAGGTCATGAAGGAAGGAGGACAATTGTGACAATGAATTTTCCATAGGTTACATTCCATTATAATGGATAATGAGCAAAAATATTACGTAACCTAATGTTTTATTAGGCATTAATATCATTGATGATGTAATTTAACTACAAGTGATTTGGAAACTTGTACCAAAAATACTAAAGCATAGGAAGATAGCCAATGGTAGTGATAGTCTAACTATTGTTTGTGATCAACTAGCAAAGATCAAGTATGAGGACTAAAAATAGGAGGTTCTATGAGGTGAAAAATACCCACTAAAGAAATAGTAAGGAACCAATCCCACTATTTTGATTTCTATGTACTTGGTGAGGCCCAACTTAATAGAGGGGAAATTTTTTAATGAAAGTGATGGTTTACACACATTTGTATTAAATAATGAGTATATCCTTATTCACATTTTAAAGGTTAATATAACTTAGTCTAATTAATCTCATTGTGAATCATATATGCCCACTCATAGTTTTACACAGTGTGTTTTTCTTTATCTACATTTATTTGATCTTTTATGTGTGTGTGTGTTCCTATTCCTAATTAGAGAAGTAGTGAGGTTGTTTCCCCTATGGCTAAAATTAGTATGGACTCTATGTATTTCCCATTTTGTACTATCCCTATTGGAATGAAGATATGTTTATATCCAACATTATTTGTCTCAAACAGGTGTATGTTCCAAATCTCATGCAATATCTTTCCTTTCCCTTTGAATTATGTTTTTACTAAGAGGATAATGTTGAATATTTACTAAAATTAGTACAACATAGTTTAATGTTGTGTTAATCTATTAGTTAGTCTTAGTCTTATATTACAAGTTGTGAAATATGTGTATGTGAATTTTTGTAATAACTCACTTTAGATTGTTATAGAAGAGTGAGAGTACGAGAGATATTGGGTGGATCCCCCTTTTAGGATTTGAATCTTATATATATATATATGTGTGTGTGTGTGTGTGTGTGTGTGTGTGTGTGTGTGTGTGTGTGTGTGTGTGTGTGTGTGTGTGTGTGTGTGTGTGTGTGTGTGTGTGTGTTTCTTTGATATTCAAATAAAATATATCAATTGAGTGTTAATGTGAAAATATCAAAGTTATTCTTATTCATGTGTGTTAATCATTATCTAATATTTGGATAAAATAATAGAATATAGCCCCCTAATTTTTTTTAAAAAAATATATAAGTAAAATGGAGCCAGTTTAGGTAAAGAAATAATTTAGATATTACACGTATACAATGATTGCCTCCTATATATTTCCTACAGAATAGAAGATCAAAAGCAGGTTAATCCTTTATTTATAAATTTAGTTTATAATTGTTTGTTATATGTGAGAAGCATTTGACACTCTTAATTTTTTTAAAATCACCTCTAGTGATTCAAAAACTAATTCTTAATCATTTCTAGATGATAATTCTAATATTGCCGAAAGTGACTTTTCATGTTTAGATCCAAATCTAAACAACATCTATGACTTCTCATTAATCTTCTTGATGGAAAAATGATGACCACTAATTTACATTCCTTTTTAACATGTTACCTAAATTTATACACATATAAACTAGTAAAATCTAGTGATAAAAATACTCAAATAATGTTCATTTAATTCATTAATTTGTATATAACCTCTCCATTTGGAAATCCTTTAACAAAATCTAGTTGTTGTTGTGTCACTCACTTTTCCCATTTGGTTGCCTCATGTTAAATATTGGTCTTCAACCAATACCACTTGCATGTATATTTCTATTTTATTTTATGTTTTACAAGAAGTCCTCGAGAAGTGTTTTGACCATATCTATTATATAAATCATCCCATGCCTTTTCATCTTCTATTTTATTTTATTAATCATACTTGTCCATTCATTCTAATATAAAGTAAGAGTTGTATGCAACATAAAAATGCAATGACTCCCAATCCTTAGCATCTACAAGGAAAAATATATTTTATTTAATGATGTGATCATTATTTAAAATTTAAAACATATAAGGTTTAAGAAAAAAAGCCTACTTCTAACATTTGATTATACCTTTTATCATCATTGAAGTTCTTTGACCCTCTAATTTTAAACCTTCAAAGGATAGAGATTATTGGTCACCCCATAATCATAGAGCTTGAATATGCAATTGAGATATGTATTCATTGATATGAAACATGGTCTAGAAAACCATGTACCCTTCAACCATGGACCCTTCAGGTCACTTTTTTGCCTCAATTTTTATTTAAGACTTTCATGTATATCTCTAAAAATCACATTGTCCTAAGATGAATAGGTCGACATTGTTCAATTTCTTTTACTAGTGATCTTGAGAACTGAAGAAGCTTGGAAGGAAGCACACTTGAATATCACACATAAAAAATGTAACTTTCTGCTTCTAATATTTTAGTTTATCTTAATGTATCTCTTTATAAGAGACACACCTATATGTATTAGTAACAATCACTAAAATATCACTAGCTATGATATCATAAAATTAAAAATTTAAACCTTTATAGAGACATTAAGAATAAAATTTATGAATGGAAAAGTGTTAATCAAATTATAGGTTCAGAATACCTCAAATATTAAGGTAAATTTTAAATTATTTGTGCAATGTATTAGTTGAAAGTGTTATGTATTATTGTATTAAGCACATACTACACTACAATTGAAAAATAATACTGTTAAACTATAAATACTATATTTTATATTATTATGATATTCAAAATTATTTGTATGTTACCAAGAAATATAAAGTTTCATGAGTTACCTTTATCCAATTATGTCAGTCATCTATTTTCATTCCTAAGAAATTTGAACCATCTCTTGTCAATATAGTTTTTAGTGTCACAAAAAAAATAGTAAGAAATATTATGGTATGCATGCTATCGATCTTGTATTTTTTTCTTTGATGTAAAAACCCATGGAGCATGATCATAGGTGTTATTTCATGCAACCATAAACATGACATCAAATTAGTGTCCTAGAGGTCTTTCTATAATTTTAATTGAGCTTCATCATCGGTTCCATTTAGGTGCTTCCAAAAACACTCTACCACATTTTTACCAATATCCATTATATCAAACATATGAGCTATTGGTAGGTGCTCATAACATTCTAAAATGTAAAATTTAGATAGTATTTTCATTGCTAGTCAGAACCCATTACCTTACTATTTTTCATATGCTACTTTCCACCTAAAACGGGTAATTATTCTTGGCCTCCTCCTTTCCTCCTCCTTACCATTGATCTTATTTTTATAATGTTGTTGATAATGATGGTTTTGTGGTAACAAATGTCTATATTCATCATATATAGTTTTCTTTTAGATCTCTTGATTGTCTATACACATGTTTTGCCCCAAATGATTGACAACCATGTTTTTATTTAGTTTTTAACCCTAAAATTAGTATGAAAATGAATTAATTAATAATTGTAACATTAATAGAATAATTACCAATGTACTTAATTATATAGATTACCACAACACGTAGACAGTCTATCAGCACCATGAATTTTTTAAGTTTGTATTGTTTGAAAAAGGAAGTTTATATCATTTATTAGTCTTGATACATCATACATATTGAATCCATTCCATATATCGTAAATCTCATCAATAAGAGGATACCATATATGTGTCCATATCTTTCACCTAGTATTTACCTATAAAAAATTGTGAATTAAAGTTTGATTCAATTCACATGATTTTAAATAATTATCAATGAAATATAACATCAACAATTTCATGTACTTGGTATGATTAAATTTAACATTGCATACTTATTTTTCATTGCCATCCAAGGGGGAAGACTATTGTTAATAAGAAAAAATCACCAAATGAAGTATGTTTTTCTAAGATCTCCTAAAAGATTAACAACATCCATTTCCAAAGAAAGTCTTAAATTCCTTGAATTATTTATTAAATGTCACCATTTTTCTTCAATCTACTTCAAATCTTTCCTATCTACCACTATACACATGGCACCATATTTGTTCCTTCCCTGTGCATGTTAATTCATAAATCTAGCTAATTATTTATGTTTGAACATCCTCTCAAACCTTGGTAATATTAGAATGTGGTGTAGTACCTTACAAAGAACCTTCTTGGATACTTTATCTTCATGATACCTATTGGTGAGACATATTGGGCATTGTTGTAGATTCTCATTAGCTCCATAATATAAGATATGATATTTTAAACATGCATCATATGTTTTTTACTCCATTATAATATCTTTCACTATTGAAGATACTTTTTTTTCATGAATGAAGCATCTTATTATCTTTTGGAAGTATCTTGTATACTACAAGTTTACATGATGCAACACAAGATATTTATATTAATCCATATACATAATATCCAAAACTTCATACATTGAGAGATAATTTAATTAAAATATATCCTATCTCAAGATATCATTAAATCATGTGTTCATCATTCCATGCATAACCTTAAAGTTCAAAAATAACATAAGTGTTGCTAATACAGATGAATCTACAATAGGTTAAAGTGGCATCCTAGTAATTTGAGTTAGGGGTGAATCATTAAATTCTTCATCATATGTGTATAGGTCTTGCATAAATTCATTCACTCCATCCTCATTTATATGTGAAGTGGTATCACCCATATATGTTCCTTATTATTTATCTTGAGAGTCACTATCATTAATGATATATGTCCTTTCCTCAACATTACTATGAACTTGGAGCAGTTATCCATAAATAATCATTTGAAATAATTAATAGTAAGGAAATATATAAATTACATTTTCATTAGCTATAAGTATAGTTGAGTTTTAGGTACAATATACCTATTCTATATAAATTCCATAGTTTAGTTTATGGATACCAACAAGTCAACTCTTCTTTAATTTTATATTTTTGCACTTTTCACAAGTGTAAAATATCATTTCATTAATGTATTCATTTTTTACTAGATTAGGTATTAGTACATGTTCATCTGAATATTTAGGCAAAGATATATTATTTTCTTGCATGTACCATTAACTATAAATTATAAATATGTACCTCTTAACTCAAGATATATTTATATAGTTTGGCATTGGGTTATTTCTTACTAAACTTTAATTAAACTAAAAAATATTTTTTTTAAACCCCAAGATCATAAAAATTGAATGTCATGTTATCCCTCTAATCTTAAAAAATATGTCCATTGGCCCATATGCTATCTTTGAGTTTCATGTCTACAGTCTCTCAATTTCCACTATGTCCTTTCCACTAGTAATAACAATTAAATCTTACTTTACTTGATATCTACTAAATTATAGGTTATTGTTTTCATTACAAGGAAATGTAATGAAACCTTATTCTATCTCTCTCATTCTTTCTATCATTATAAAATAATAATATTAATATTATTATATAATGTCAATCCCCAATGAGAATCACTTTGTTAAAGAAATACTAGAGGTTCCAAAAAATAAAATTACTTGATTGTTCATTTTTTGAAAGTGTGGTTAATAAGATAATAAAGATTTACAAAAAAAATCAATAGTCAAGTGGATAATAGCTTTAAAAAATGAAAGAAAATAGGTTCAAAATATTGCTTTTATTAAATTATATTTGAACCTAAAATACCTATCATAAAAAATCTAGTAATTCAAATAATTAAACTGAAATTAATGTCTACTAAATGACATTTATGATTTATACTACCACTAAAAATATATGAAAACTAAAAATAACCAATATTTTTTTATGAAATGTTGAAAATTGCTGGGTTATAATGATGAAGGGGACAATTTTACATTTAAGTTCTAACTTCTTTTTTGGTTAATTTTGGGTGGATGTAATAGTCTATAGAATGTCAACAAAAAGGGTATGATATTCTAGGTTTTGGGGCACACCCTTGCTACGTTTTAAACAAGTGTGATTGAGAGTTCCCCATCTTACCTTAACACCATTGCTTGTTGAAGTTATTATAAAGTTATTAGGTCACTGCTAAGTTCTCATAAATACATAAATATATAAAACATGTATGTTATGTGTATTATATAGATAATTAATTTGTAAATCATTTAATTGAACCTTGTGAACAATTTAGAAAATGAAAGAGTAAGAATCAACTCACTGCTTGGAAAAGACAACCTAAAACTCAAGAAATAAAGAATAATATAAATATTCAAAATTGTATTAGATAAATAACATCAATTACATTTGACTTAGAAGCTTGTGAATGACTTTGAAATCTAAAAGGTAAGAGTCAAATCATCCTTTGGAAATGACAAAGTGTAGTACTCAATAAGAAAAGAAGCACATAAATATTAAAAGTCATGTGAAGATATATTTTCCACTCCATGATATATCCACTTCATGAACATCAAACTATACATAAAGGCATGCAGGACTAAACTCTATAGAGTCAAAATATAAATGTAACAATAAGGTACATATAAAATAAACATTAAGGCATAAAAGAATAAACTATGTAGAGTCAAAATATAAATTTAATAGTAAGTTACATATAAACTTCATATTGAGTACATAGTACAAAAACTCCAAAGCTTGAATGTTCAAGGTCTAAGATTGCATGTGATAAATATATCTATAACTTGAATGATTTTATGTTGATCATCAAGATATACATTTACATATTTTAAGAATAGTTATTATGGTTTGGATTTCATTTTATAAAGATGTATTTTAGAACAAGCCATTATTTGGTTCTCTTAGAGACTTAGTAAAAAGTCTATTATACATAGTTTGTATAATGGAAGATTCATAGATAGTTTAAGACTTCATAATAGTTTCAACCCTTTTGATTGACATATATCATGCACATAAAAAGTTTGATATAATTTATAATAAATTTTGAAACAAAGTTATGGGTTCAATTTCAAACAAGAAACTTTTTTTTCCCTAAAATCCTTCTTGAGCATTTTACATAATTATGCACGCTTGAGAGAAATGAATTAAGAAATTATTTAAATTTAAAGACTTTAAAAATATATTATCAATTTTGGCTTACCCTTTTGAATTCATGATTTATTTTTTTAGTGGTCATTGGCCTTGAATCCACCAAAAATACATTCAACCTTATCTTTGTATGTTGACTATATATAGAAAATAGGGCAGTTTGTCCTTTGTTACCACTTAAAGTTGAATTCTTGATCAATTAAAGATCAAATATATACATAACATGAATTTAAAGCTTCAAAATCATGTTAATATGAATTTTAATTTAAACCATTCAACATTTATTAATGATAAGCTTTAAAAAATTACTTTAATCAATGGAAATTAAGGTGCTGCTTTCTACTAGAAAAATTTCTAACATTTTACTTTTACATATGCCATCCTACCCTGACTTCAATGTTGTGTTATGGCCATTATATTTTTGTTGTATCTATACATATTTTTCAGTATGAAATTTTATAAATACATGGCTTTAGACATTATTTTTATTTATTTTATTTTCTCTTCAAAATTTCATTTCTACAAATGTGGACCATCTATTCATTGTAAAGAAAAATAGCAAGTTCTGGCATGTAAAAAGTTTGGAAGAAACAAAAAAATATTTGTTTTCTATTTGAGAAAATTAATCCTTTGGTTTAAGAACTTTTCTTCACTGGTTTATTTTTCTATATGGCTTGTTTTAACCTACAGCTAGTGGGAATGTGATTATGGTGTTGTTGATGATAGAGTTATATGTTCTTTGACAATAGTGGGAAATACTACACTATAAGAAATATTGATTTCTATTTCACCATTTGTATGTATGTTGTAGTTGGCAGTGAGCCTTTATTGAAGGTATACAATGGTTCCTTTATAAATTATATATTTCCATCACTACAAAATATCCATAATGCAGATAATAAGGCAAGACTATGGAAAGATGTCAAGGAAATTGTGAACCTTAATGTAGATGTATTGGATCGAGATGTTCCATAAGATGGAGTGTTTAGGCCTAAGAATCATGATTTAATGATAAAGATATGTCAGCTTCTATCTTATAATAATGCACCTATTTTAATTGATATATATCTATATTTAAGTTTGTATTTTTATGCACACTTTCATATAGATTTTGTCTTATTTGATGGTACTAGATATCCAATAGTAGATCATAATGATGGCTTGAAATGTACAAATGTGTTTTATGTGAATCTTGATAAACTACTTTGCATCCTACAGAATTCAATGTTCCTTAATCTGTGCATACATATAGGAGAAGTTGATTGGCCAACATATGGGGGAGAAAGTGCCAATATAAATTATGCATAAAGGTTTAATCAAGGGCTTATGAATTATATAATAAGTGGTCAAGGTACACCTATGCGAGTTGGAATTACTGAAACATATCTATAAAGTCCTATTGATGAAGATTCAAAAATCATTGCACTTAGTAATTTTGAAATGCACTAGGGGTATTTTCTAGTGTGATGGGATGTCCAAGTATGCTCTTGATCTCATAGTCAAAGGACAAAAAAATAAGGTACTAGCTCCTTATACATACCATCACAAATATGAGCTTTCTTGTATGGTAGAATATATGCATATTGCATGTGACATCCAATCCCTATGTTTATCATGATATATTTATTATGCCAGAAGTGTTGAGTGCTTATATTAGTCTTTCCAAGAGATTTTGAGGACCCTAGTATAAGGTGTACTTATACTATTCTAGGTCTTTCACCATATATGTTATCAACTAAATTTAGTTATTTATTTGCTTGACTAGTCTAACTATCTGTTTACCTTAAAGCTATTCAATTAGATGATAGATTTCTATATTATCAGCTCGATTTGTAAATTTATTATCTCCATCACTAAACTTTATCCATATGTGGTTCTAATATATTAATAAATCAGGTATGCTTGTCTAGCCAAAATGACTCATAGCTTTATGTGCACATCAAATGAAGAGAGTTTAATATGAAATTAATGTTTGATATAATTCTTATTACCCAAATATGATGGTGCACTTCCTATACCTTAGAATATTGTCATTAAGTTTAGGCATATGATCTAGTTGTATGATATGTATGATATATTTGTCTAGACCGAATGAAGAAGATTTGTGACAGTTATAGTAGTTTGCAAGGATTTTTAATTTTTAATGTTGATTGAGGGGGTACTAGGTCTAGATTGGGATATTTACTCTTGGAACATATATATATTGAATATGGAAGAAAATCAAATCTAGGATTTACCATTTGTCCTTCTCCTCAGGCATACTTCCTCATATACCCTCTTACTCAACATGGTTAAGCAAAGGTATTCAAATAAGTAAACATTAATACTTAATTATATGTGCTTATTAAAATCTTAGACTATCAATTATGAGTAGTTTTATTCCCTCCCAATTGACATCATACTATTTTGTTTCTTTTCTCCAAGCAAAAACATACCCTATTTTTGATATCTCATTAGTTGCTCTTTTAGTTTAAGACCAATTAGGAGATTATTTGCCTCATATAATTTTAGAGTCTACATGTATTTTTCCTTGGATTCTCCTTATGGTTAAGTTATTTGGCATGATTTTATACATTTAGTAGATAAATAATTTCTATCAGCTTTGGATGTTTACATTATATAAAGGATACTACTATTTATTAATACGTTATACATTTTAGATTTTAGGTTTCTACTTTTGTTTTACAACCATATGATAGTGTACTTTCAACTCATTCTCTTTGAGAGCATATAAGTCATAGTATTCCTTGACAATGAAACTATTTATGATGTGCAAATAGTGTTTAAACATAGAAAGACCCTTGTACAAAAATTGGAATAGACTTATGTCACAAGTTATATCTTCAATAACAACTTCTTTGATGTTTCAAGGAGACATAAATTTTGGCATAAATGAGTTTCAAACAAAACTCATTCCATTCCTTAGAATTCATTTTATGAATTCATCATATGGACGAGTACTATATAAAAAGAGAGTCTATCAGGAAATCTTGATAGTGAAGGAAATTACAAATTTTGTGTTTAACATAAATAGTATAATGGCCTAATGCAATCCCAAAAAAGGAAAATACAATTTTACAATGCCTATTCATGGCATAATTTTTACATATACCGTGGATTTACACCTATTGTTTCTAATGAACACCACCTATGGATTTAAACCTAATTTGTCATGGAAGGTTTGTGGAATGTACTCCAACTTTATGCCATCTAGACCGGAATGAATTTAATAATAGTACTACGTAGATGGAATGATGGAAAATAGGTAGCAGTGTTTATAATTAGAAATAAGTAGTAGGAATATTTTTAAAAAATGTCACTAATATATGATAATATTTACAAGTTTTAGATTTGGCATATGTTTAGAGATTTTCCCTAGTTACAAGTAATCTATTTAATTTCTTCCCACTAGTCCTGCAAGTGAAAACAATTTTACATCAACTCCTAGCACTCACTTTTACTTCATACAATTTTTGTCTTAGGTGGAGTGAACTTTTTGATGTATCCTATAATTCTTGGTGATACTAGGCTTATAGATATGGGAAACATATAATTCATTTGAATCAAATATGGACATAAGATCCTAATCATATGAGGAATGATATTCCTAGTTCATCCTTGGTAAACATAGTGTGAGAGAATCTCATTGAGTCTAGATCCACACCATGTTGCACCCAATCCATATAGTATGAAAGGATAAGCAAACATTCTTAGTACTGGATCCTTTTAGACATGCCAACATATACATAATTTGTTACTAATGATGGCATGATAGGTAGAATGTGCCAACCTGAGGTAAGTGCCAAGCAAACATAGGTGGAGTAGTAATAAGGTACAGACCAAATGAAGGCTCCACACCTACCATGCATAGAGTGAACATAGGGAACACCATATATTAGGTGTATATGTGGTAAATCCTAAATAAAATATGAAGAGGATAGTTGACAGGTGTAAAATAACCATGAAGACCAAGGCAGGATACAGGGGTGATGTGATGTAGTGATGGTATCTTTATCGATCAATACATATGGGAGAAGGATGTGTTTCTTATTTAAGTATATACTACATGCCCTATTTAAGCCCTTATAAATTATAAAAATCTATATTATATTAATTATTAACCCTGTATTCCAAAAAAAAAAATTGTAGACTCTGACTCAACATAAAAGTCTAGCTAATACACGTAATAAATTTATGACAAGTATTTAAACATTATGAAAATTTCATGATGCATCATTTAGATTAAAGTACCCTAAATTATCAAGATGTTATCCAAAAAGGTAAATACCTACTTATGAAAAATGGAATCAGAAGTGTAATGTCTTTTTTAAGTCTTCCCTAGGTACCTAGAAAGGTCTTACACTACACTAGGCTAGATGGTGCATTTGTGTAATATAAGATTGTGAAGCAAGTTGAATATAGTTGGGTCATATCAAAGCTTATCGTTAATAAATGATTTGGATATGGGAGTATATGAATCATGAAGGTTCAAATAACATGAATTGAAGTTGGGATGACATGACAAGTTTGAAATAGTGAAACCCTTCATACAAGATGATAGTCCTAAGGATTCACAGACTGTTAGACACTAGGGATTACAAGATAGAATTTGTAGCCTTAGATTGATTGTTGTCAGTCTAGAAAGTAATAGTGTGCACCATTTGGTCTTTGTAGTAGAAGGGAGGTTTTTAGTGTGGGATACATGAGTTTTCCATGAATTTAATATCACCAAATGGTTCTAAGACATGTGTTGCATAGATTCTAAGGTAAGAGTAGGTACTATGTAAAACTAAGAAAATGTTCCAGATTTACTTTGCCATTTAAGAGAAATGATTTGCAATATTTTTTGCTATGCATCTAATTAATCTAAGACATGAGGAAATGTTAAAGTTGTGAATTATACACATATAAGAATAAGGAAATAAATACTACCTACGCTATATTTTATGGATAATACATCATATATAGTCTATAAAGTTAAGATGTTATAAAATACAATATTATATTTGAATTGACTATTGACATTTAGTATAAGAATAATAGACATATAGGTAGAGCATAAGTGATATAAGCTAATATATACTTTACTGATAACACTTAATAGAGTGTTTATTATATTATCAATTTTTAATTTTCAATATATTATTATAATTGAATATTTAAAATAATGCATTATCACAATATCTAGATAGAACACAATGCCATTTTGACATGCAATTAAAACATGAAGCCTTTTTGCAATCAAATTATTGGCATGTTGTATTCGTTCACCTACCATGATAAAAAATTATCTAATCAAAGAACCCACCACGTTTCAAGAAATTAACCTCTTTTTAATGAATGTAATCCATATTAATCCGATAGAGACAAAAATGCAATATACCAAAAAATCTACAAAATACATTGCACTAAAAGTTTGGAATTAAAATGTTGATTATTGTTTGTGCATATCATTTAAATTTTCTAACTAAAGTATTCAAAAAAAAATTCATCAAAAATAGTACATCATTTGTTATCATCTCAGCGGATGGAACTTTAATATTATTATTCATTATATGTATGCATGTATAATTCATTTATTTACATAAAATTCAAAACCCAAAATTATATATTACTCTTGGTTGGATCTAATTATTCTATTGCCATTGTAACGAAAATAATATCTCCATTACAATGATGAAGTAAAAAATTGATCACTCATAATTTGAGCAATGTGAAAATTTTAGGGTTTTCAAATATCCACAAAATATGTACCCCTATCAAAACCAAAATGATTAGAATTTTGATATAGAGATTGGGAAAATAAACTATAGGTTACCTCAATGAATATAAGCCATGATAGAATAAGTGTATGGTGAGTTACATCCTCATTGGTATACACTCATAATTAGGTTATATAAACTAGGTTCAACTATTTGTGGTGGTTTTGGTAGTACACAAAATTACATTGATAAATTGTGCCTTTATTGATTTTAAGTGCTTAATTTTTTTAGCGTATTTCCTATCTAAAAGTTTTCACCCAAGGTCAAGATATCTTGTTTTTGCCTCAATAAAAAAAATCCATTTTTGCATTCATTAATAATCCCTTGTTCCCATCCTTTCCTTGTGTAGACCCTATGAGGTCTTTGTTTAAACACCATTTAATATTTTTGTGCTTCAAGCAAATATACAAAGATGTATGACCCCAAAAAAAAATAAAAATGGTCTTTTATATCTAAAATGAACACCTCGAGGGTTCCTTTTAGTGGGATTGCTTACGAAGGTGCATTGGTACCTATTGTCTTGTTGATAAAAATAATATTTCAATGAATTCAAATTAGTAGTAATTACTGGATGGTGATGGCAACTCTTAAAACTAAAGATCAAAGGGCTATAATGAAATAAAATAGTATTACATTATTAAATATAATGCCCTGTAGTTATTAGTAGTGCCAATGTTTCATATGTTGGCTAATGAATAGAGAAATCCCCATCCTATCAGGCCCTTTGCCACATAGGAATGTTGAATAATAAAACTTTTTAATGCTTTAATCCTTGGAAATGGTAGAGGACTGGTCGATGTGGTTTTAATGGTCAATCCATAGGTTAACATATTCTCTAAAACAATCAAATATAGTCAAACATAGAACATAATTTATAAAAAAAATAAAAAAAAACCTACAGCTTGCTTCCCACACCATATTGGAGGGCATGCAGATGTATGAGTTTGTGCTTTAGAAATGTTTCCACGTGGAGTATTGCTTCCTACATGGAGGTAGTGGTTTCAAACACAATAAAGTTTCATTCTAGCAAGTTTTTTAAAACATATAGCTGAGAAATCATCCCACTTGGAAAGTATAAACAAATAAAAACATGGTAGTTGGAGGGGATTATAGATTTGACTATAGTTTGATCATGATAAATTGTAAAAGACATCTAACATTCCTAGTGGATATTTGAATGCTAAAATCCAAATTTAAAATAAAATAAGAAAAGCCAACGGGAAAAGTATGGCAAAAATACACCATGCCCAAAGAAATTTTTAAATTGGAAAATGTTGTGACAGTTCCTAGAACAAAGACATGAATATGGATAGTGGAAGGTGGAATCCCATAAGCAATTTATAACGTATCTTAAAATTTTAAATTACATAACCACTTTCAAATCCCATGAGACATTATAAAAAATAAAATATAAGTGGGAAAGTTAAAAAGGTAAAGGGCACAAGTATCAAGATGGTAGGGTTGAAATATGTGAAAAGGAAAGAAGTTTTAAGCATGGTCATTGATGTCTTAGGTTTTCATTGATGTTAAGGGGGGCATGTCATACTAGTGCATGAAGGACTAAAAAAATGTGTTTAATATCTTTGAGAGATGTGGCACATTTACAAGTATATAAGAATAAATAAGAACATATGAGGCATCCATAGACATTTTGGTGAAGTTTTTTTGTGTCATTTGAACATTTAAAAAGATAAACATGTATATTTTAGCTTAAGAGAAGCCATAGTGTAGACCATCACTACACATCATGCAGATATGATTGATCCAACAAGTTTTTGTAGGTAATCAAAAAGTCAACATTGTTAAATATTTTCATGGAGATGTTGTCTATAGTGTTAAGAAGGTACTTTAAAGATTTGGAGTCTTAAAGTATTTTCTAGTTCAAGATATAAGACTCCAACGTTTTTTTAGTAGAATGTGATGGACCATAGACCATCAATTTTAATCACATTAAATATTGGGGTCAAATACTCAAAATAGATATAATGATGATCATTAAAAAGACCTAACAATGAGTGTCTAATCTGACAGATGAAGATCTAATGGTGAGTGCATGATTGTGTGATTATGATCCAATAGAGTGTATTAAGTTAATAAGGAAATATAGAGCTTATAAGGCATGTAGATATTCCAAGTGGTGGAAGTTCATTAAATAAAGACTATAGGGTGTGTAAAAGGCACGTGAGGGTGACAAATGTATCAATCACAAAAGCACAAATTAGTGATCAATGTTGAGTGATGCAAGTTAAATTTAGGAGACATCTAAGGATATTGATGGAGCATAATTTATCTATATTTTAGGGAGCATGAGATGATGAGTAGTGGTAGATATTTTGATTTCAACACTGACTGTTGGCATTTGAATTAGCAAAGGGAAAAACCTATTTGTAGTATTTTTCTAATATTTTTTGATCTAAGAGGAATTTGTTGATGGAGTAAAAATAAAAGCTAAGAAGGATTTCAAGGTACATCCAAAAAATTTTATTATAAGGTTAGAATTTATATAAAATTTTATATATTGAGCTTTAAAATTTATTATTTGTTCATTCATGGTGTTACTGTGTACAAGACTATTGTTTGAGTAGATTGTGTTTCAGTAGAAGAGTGTTTTGGTAGATGTATTCATTTGAAGATGTATTAGAGGACATATGGAGTGGACCCATGTAGTTGAAAGAGATATTATTTTCTTAATTTTCTTGATGATGTGCTAAATGGGTAATAGGTCTCCATGAGACCTATAAGGGGTACTAAGGCCTAATTAAAAGGCATACCAACTTAAGTATGATGCATGGATGTTGTATCCAAACTATGAGGATGGTATTGAGATATGTGTTAGCATGATATAAGTATTAAAGGTTAATTCAAGTATTATGGCCAACCAAGAAGTTGATATTCATGAAGAATATATAAAGAGGGAAGTCTAAGGTAATGGTTTTTAGACTTAGATGTGAATGTGTTGAGAGAGCAGAAGATAGAGATGAAGGAAAGAGATAAGAGGGATTGTGTTCAGTGGATGGATTAAAGTAAAAAGTAGACTAAAGATGAGTGAAGAACCCTAGAGTGATCCAAAATGGGTGTTTAGATGAATTATTTATATGGGCAGGTTTGATTCTATGTGATGAGTTGAAAGATAGGTGTTATACATTATTTCTCTAATCATATTAAAATGTAATCAGAGTTATCGAGTTGTTATTTTCATAAGGTATTGTGTGGGTGCTCAAAATCTAGAACAAGTGGGTTCTTATTCATAATTAGGGGTGGGTGCTCTTAGTGAAGTGGGTGTTTCACTAAAAGGTCTCATGTTTGTGACCATCTTATATGACAAGTAGTCCATGTGTTTGTAGGACTGACAATGGGTTTTATTCCCTAAGAGGGTATCCCATGTAGATATTGTGTTGTGTTTGTGATATTAAATCATATTTCTTATTCATTTTTATGAATATATTGTATGCTTTATGAATGATTATGGTTATTGATTAAGATTTTGAAAGGACTATAGCTGATATTTGAAATATCTTACATCATTGATTATACCTCAAAAAATTGGTATCTTATTAGGACCTTCATTGCAAGTTTAACTGCTTGAAGGTGTTCCAAGGTAAAATATGATAAGTCAATAGATGCAGGGTTTCTCTAAAAAATAAGCACCATTTTTCAATGGGTCAAATTATGGTTTATAGAGTGCAAGGATGAGGATATACATCATGTCTCTATGGTTTGATATATGTAAATTTATCATGGATGGTTATACTACACCAACTACAACTCCAACTAGTACTATTGACAAGAATTTTGGTGAAAATAATTCTAAATCTATGAATGCTATCATTTGTGGTCTATCTAAGGTTATGTTCACCAAAGTGATCCATTGAAAGTTTGCCAAGTAAATTTGGGTCAAATTAAATACTATCTATGAAGGAGACTCAAAGATAAAACTAGCTATGTTATAGACCTACCAAAGGCAATTTTAAGGTCTCAAAAAAGGAAGAAGATACTGTGGCATCCTATCTTTTAAAGGTTGATGAGGTAGTAAACATGATTAGAGGTATTGGAGAGGTGATTGATGAAACTAATGTAGTATATAAGGTATTGAGGACTCTTACCCTCAAGTTTGAGTCAAAGGTTTATGTTGTAGAATAAATTCATGATCTCACTTAGATGAATATGTATGAACTATATGGCATCCTTTTCTCTTGTGATAAGTAGGTTGATGATGACAGTCCTCCTAAGAAGGAAGTAGCCTTCAAGTTGATCAAGGAGATAAAATCCAAGAAGAACAAATTAAGTCTCAAATATTTTGATATTAAGGAAGATCAACTTGAATCCATGATTGCAATAAATTTGAATGTAGGATCAGGTAAGTATGAAGAAAAACTTCCTTTTAAATGTTTTTCATGTGGTAAAGTTGGTCATTTTACAACTAGATGTCTAGGTAGAGAGAAGTTTGAACACAAAGAATATTTTAAGGAATCTCATGAGGATGAATGCAATAAATCTAAGGTAAGTAGCTATTATAAAAAGTTTTTCAGTAAGAAAAATGGAAATAAGGAATCATACAAAGGTATTAAAAGCCTTTACCATGAAGAAGATAATAAGTCATTTGTCGAAGAATAAGTAAACACTTCTGACAATGATGATTATTTTCATAGTGAGGACAAGGAAACATTGCTCATGGATTTTAGTGTTGATGAAGGTGAATGTTCTTTAAGTAGATATATATTTGGTAGAGATATCTTAGAGGAAGAAGATGAGAAAGTCACTCTTAAAGATAAATGTCTAGATACTATGAATGAAATAAAGTTACTACAAAAAAAAAATAGAAACTAATATTTAGTGATAAAATCCTATGAATAAAAATTAGAATTTTTTAAGGAAGGTTTAGTAATGAAGTCAAGGATCATGATGAGATCACACAACATCTTTAAACTTAGGTTTGTATTCTTACTGAAGAAGCAAAGAATAATAATGAAGAGTGTATCATGTATCAATCAGAGATAAAGTCTTTATAAATGAAACTAAATCATGTTATGAGAAAAGATACAATTGATGATGTAGATAATAAGGATGATATAATGAATAATATTGAAGATCTAAATATAAAAAATTAAAATAATAAGAAGATGATGTCACAAATTAGGGATTACAAAGAATAATTTAGTATATTTGAAGCGATAATGAATGATGACACTAGGGAACATAAACATACTATCAAACATGTCAATAGTCAATTAGAAACTATGTATACAAGCATAAAATCCAAATAATATGAGTGATTAAGATATTTGATTGAAATTGAGTCATTAAAAATGAGTTAGACAAGACATCTTGTAATGTGAAGTACGAAAAGAGCTCAAATGATCTTGACAATATTCTAAGTAGTCAAAAGCATATTAGTGATAGATCTAGTCTTGGGTAAAAACAAAAAAAAAATGTAAATAAAGACAAGATAAATTATTTTAAGATCAATAATCAGTCAAGGAATGAAGGTATTGACAGAATGAAGATAAATTGGATCAGACAACCTAATGCTATAAGGTATGTAAATTTCAATAGTCATTGTTACTCTTACAATCAGTTTGGTCATAGGTCAAAATATTGTAAAATATCCTCAAGGAATGAATTTGAATGGAATTATGGGAAAGATAATGTCAATCATGAATAACATATTCACTCAAGATAGTCAACAGGTTCATAAGGAAACAATGACATCTTTTGCTACAAGTGTCAAGCATTTGTTCATATTATAACATTTTGTAATATCTTCATCAAGGGACAAAATTATTAGGTACATAATCATGGAAATTTAAAGAGTCATCTTATATTTAAATCACATGGTATGCACAATACAATAAACCTCATTTTTTTCAAATGTCATGAGATAGGTCACATAAGAAGGTTCTACAAGAATGATCAATATTGTACTTAAAAAATTATCAATCCTGTCATGAAGAGGAGTCATAATAAATGGAGGCCTAAGTAAGTAAATGAAAATAGGCTCAAAGTGGATTATTTTCCATGACATATTAGAGAAAAACTTCAAGTATAAAGGAAAAAGCCTTATCTTCCCAAATCATTAAGGAAATCAAGTAAGATCTAGAGATAAAAGAAAATAATAAGGTTGAGAACTCATTCAAAATCAATCTCAAGATTAAAAAAGACCAAATTTCAAGTAAGAGCATGGACATATGAGAGTATCCTAAGTTTTTAGATCTTTAGTAGTTATATGAAAAGTGGGTGTCTCTACTTATGCTTCTTATAAGACATTTTCCATATGTGGAATCAAGTTTGTGTACTCTAGGTAATGATAAAAATGCCAGTTAGTAAAAAGGTATGTTCTCTTCAATTTGATAATATGAAAGGTATGCTTTAACTAAGAGGGAGCATGTATGAGATGTTTAAATTTCAAAAGTAAAGTATAGTATGGTTATAGAACATATGACATGAGATGGAGCATGATGTCAGCAAGAGCTTTCTAAGCTCCATGATTAATTTGTCAGGTCTAAGGATCAAAGAAGTCTAAACAAAGATTGGTGCATTTTAGAAGGGGGAAATAGATTCATATGCTTGAAAGTATGTACGTATCTTGAGTATATTAAAAATTATTTGAATGCATAAATGATGTTAAGGAATGTTATTTGGCATGTTGTGGAAGAGACCCTTTATCATTAACGTCAAAGGGAGAGAAAGATCAGAAATAATACATTTAAATGATTACGAAGTCATTATGAGGGTGTTTTGCCATCAATGACAAAGGGAAAGATTATTGAACATGGCCATTTATGTCTTAGGATATCATTGATGTCAAAGAGATCATGTGGTACTAGTGCATTAATGAAAAATAAGTTGTGTTTGATAGCTTAGAGATATATGGCACATGTATAGGTTTGTAAGGATAAAAAAGAAGCTATGAGGCATCCATAGATGCCTTGATGAAGTTATGATGTATCATTTGATCATTTGAAAAGATAAATATGCATATTATATCTTAAGATAATCTAGACCATCACTACACACCATGAAAATATGAGTGATCCAACAAGTTTGTGCATTTTGTGCATGTAATCAAAAAGTTAAGATTGGTCCAAAAAATTCACGGAGATGTTGTATATAGTGCCAAAAAGGTAAATTGAAGATTTAGAGTCTTGAAGTGTTTTATATTTCAATATATAAACCTTCAAAGTTTCAGTAGTAAACTATGATGGACCAAATATTGTCAAGGTTAACTATGTTGAAGTCTGGGTTCAAATAGTCAAGACAGATCTAACGGTGAGCATTCAAAAGATCTAATAGTGAACATCTATTCTTATAGAAAAATATATAATGGTGAGTGAATGATCATGCACATTATAATGTAATAGAGTGTATTGAGTTAATAAGTTAATATACTACTTAAAAGACATGCAACATTGCCAAGTGGCATAAGCTCATTGAAGATTAATTGTAGGGTACATAGAAGGCATGGGAGGGTGCCAAGTACCTTAATCATGGAAGCACAAATAAATGATCAATGGTGAGTGATGCAAGTTAAATTTAGGATAATTATAAAGATATTGATGAAGCATAATTGATCTAGCTTTTAGGTAGCATGAGATGATGACAAGTGTCAGATGTTTTGATTTGAATAGTGATCATTGGAATTTGAATTAGCGAAGGGAAAAACTAGTTTGTAGTGTTTTTATAAAATATTTTGATCAAAGAGGAATTTGATAATAGATTAAAAATAAAAGTTGAAGAGGACTTCAAATAACATCCAAAAAACTTTATTATAAAGTTTAAATTTTTTTTAAATGTGTATATATTGAGCTTCAAAGTTGACTATTTTTTGGTTCATGGTGTTATTGTGTACAAGACTATTCTTGAATAAATTGTGTTGAAGCATAAGAGTGTTATTGAAAATGTGTTAATTTTAAGATGTCTTAGAGGCCATATGAAGTGGACCCTTGTATTTGAATGTTATCTCAGGTTCTTAATTTTCTTAATTAAGTGTTAAAGGGGTAATAGGTCTCCATGAGACCTATAAGGGATACTAAGGCCTAATTGAAAGGCGTAACAACTTAAGTATAACCCATGGATGATATGGTTGGCTTGTGAACATGGTATTGAGATATGTGAAATCATGATATAAGTCTTAAGGGTTAGGTCAAGTATTATAGTTGACCTAGAAGTTGATATTCATGAAGACTCTATAAAGAGTGAAGGCTAAGGTAATGGTTTCTAGACATGGATGTGAATGTGTTGAGAGAACAAAAGATAGAGATGAAGGAAAGAGATTAGAGGGAGTGTTCCCAATGGATATAATAAAGTACAAATCAAATTGAGGATGAATGAATAAGTGTAGAGCGATCCAAAAGGTGTGTTTGAATGTATTGCTTATATGAGAATGTTTGAGTGTCTATGATAAGTTGAAGGAGAGGTGTTATACATTATTTCTCCAATCAGATTCAAATGTAATAAAAATTCTAGAGTTGTTTTCATAAGGTGTTGTGTGGGTGCTTCACTAAAAGGTCTCATGTTTGTGATCATCTTATGGGACAAGTAGTCCATGTGTTTGAAGGATATAGAGTGGGTTTTATTCCCCAAGAGGGTTTAATATGTAGATCTTGTGTAATGTGGGTAATCTTGCATCATCTTTTCTTATTCATTTTTATGAACATATTTTATGCTTTATGAATGCTTATGGTCATTGATTAAGAGTTTAAAAGGATGATAATAGAAGTTTGAAATATCTTGCATCACTAATTCACCTTGTGTTAGTGATTATACCTCAAAGAAGAAGAGCCTTTGATACTCTAGGAGAGGCATTCATGTAGTAGAGTTCAAAATAAAATAGCTAAAGGAAAGGGACAATTACAAACATTCATTCTTGTAGTTTTCATTCAAAACCTTCATCTCCAAAATATAATCAAGAAATCAGGAATTTAGTTCCTAGTGGTCATTTATAGTTTAGATTGCTGCATTTCATGCTTTATAGTGATCTTACTTATATCAATTTATGATATGGAAAGTCAAGGATGAATATTCATTTCAAGAAGATCTAATTAGAGTGGTATTCCAACTTGAAACTTTTAGCAGTGTAGAAAATCAAAATAACATTAGAAGTTGTTGTCCTATGGGAGACATGTGTTTTCTATCATGGATAGAGATTTACAAATTTAGTGATGGTTTGTGAGGGTTGTTAGTGATGGTTATATGGTTAGTGCATTGGTGTTAATAAACATGATCAGATATCTTGTGCTTGAATTTGTTATTTTTACATATGTTAGAGGTAGCTTGTGTCTCTTCATTTTCATTTTTAAGTACAAGGTAAAAATCTTAAAGAAGAGTAGGTGCTTCTAAATTGAAAATGGTGCTCGTGGTCTTTTCTCCAGCTCCAAGTAAAGGAGCTTGGTGAATATATATTTCCACCTCTTCTACATATAGTATGCATTAGTTTTGAGGATTATAATACAGTCACATGAAATGCAAGTAAATGCCCTGTATATGGGTAGGATTTGAAGGGATTGAAGAATGTTCACAATGAATCTCTTGATGATACCATCATCTTACAAAGGGGAAGATTGACCTTTGGATCCAGTCAGAAACAAACATGAATGGTGATGCAATGTGGATTTCCATAAAAGTCCTCTTACATGATTCAAGATGAATAAAACATCAAAATTTTAAATTAATAAGGATTAAAAAACATTTGATTGAATCCATGCTTCAGTATTTTCTATATCATCTCCATTTTTTTCTAGAGTGCAATAGTGTAGCATCCTCCAAAAAATTCCTATGCTAGGGGAATGTACAAAAAACAAAGAGAATAATGATTAAAAAAAGACTTAGCTTTTGGGAAATTATTATACAAGGTGTTTTACTAGCCCAAGTTGTAGGAATGGAGTGAGTTGAGAAAATCCAAAAATTACATGTTTCAAAAAATTGTAGATGATGCCCCAAACTCCATGGGATATTTTAGTGGGAAGAACAACTTGTAGAATACAAATCTCCAAAATTCAACTACAAACTGTAGTTAACTCTTCCAGTCCTACCAATCAAATCACATGGGAATAATCAACTCAAGAACTTTAGGGAGATGATAAGAAGAAATGAAATTTTACAATTTTTGCACTAGTGTAAACTAAAAATTTCACCTGGGTCTCCCACACCCCTAGTCAACACCAGTCAATAGGTGGCCTTAATGCAACAGGGAACTTACATAACCAAATGCAATTTTACAAAATTGCAAATTGCAGTTGGAGTTCTGGATTCCACAAAAGGAACCTTTAAGGGAAATGGGAACCTCAACTAAAATTTGTAATTTTACAATTTGAAAATTGTAGTTATATAAATTGAAATTTGTAAATTTAAAATTTACAAATTTTAGTTGTACAAAATGTAATTCTATGAATTAAAATTTAGAAATTTAGAATTTGCAAATTATAAAACTGTTGCTAGGACCTAGATTTCTCCAAAATAAAGGAAAATTGAAAATTTCCAAAAGTAACAAAAAAATTCCCCAAAAGGTCAAAAAGTGAAAACAATGCATTTATGCATTAAAAAAATGTGGAGGAAACTCTAAAAGGAAAATTTGAAAAAAGTAAATGTGAAAATTACAAAGTGTGATAAAATAAAAGTGTAAAATAGAAAAGTGTTGAAAAGCAAGTTGGAGCCAAAAAGTAAAAAGATAAAATAAACGTAAGTATTACATTTTCTCATGATTTTCTTATTAAAGATCCTCCATGGGAGATAAAATATAGGTTTTGAAGATCAAGATGGACCATTAAAGGAAGATCATTCAAATAACCATGGATATAGAATATTCCTATGCCATCAATACAAAAGCAAGTCATTCTTTGGCATTCATAAGATTAATGGGTAGATGTCCATGAGGTTTCATCTATACAAGTGAGTGGTCAAGGGCATTTCCAATTAGTTACCCATTATAATAAAGTTTTTTTGGCCTCCACCATGAATTTTCACCTTCCAACTCATGTAAAAAGCATCTCCAACCAAGAAATTAAAGGGTTTGTTGCAAATCTTTATCATTCCTTGTAGAGGCAGTTAGAGCAATGATTTTTCATGCAAATGGGTGAAAATTCTAGGTGTCAGAAATGGCATATTCCAATTAGGAACATCTTAGCATAAATTGGAGAGTTATTTTGTAATTGCATAAATTAAAACCCTCATTCCCAGATTTGAAAAGGGTAAAAAGTGTATAAATAGAGGGCTTTTCCTCTATTCTAGGTGGTGATTAGTCTTTGTTTTTGTTAAGTATAGGATCCTCTACATTTTGGGATCATGTCTATGTGTGCATTTTGTCTCTTTTGCTAAGGTGGTTATAATTTTACATTAATTAGCAAGCTCTAAGAGCATGTTTATATGTATTCCCTATCCAACATGGAGCAAATACACCATGCTTATCCCCATGCAAGCATTTTTGAAACATTGATGTTTGAAAAAAATTCTGTGAAAGATAATGGAAAACACCTTGGGTTTTTATGTTTTTCATGTTAATGAAATAAAATAAGATGTTTTACATGCTATTATAATTGGATAGTTAGTTTTTGTGTTTATGTATGTTTATCATCTTTGGCATAGATCTAGGTTATAAATGACTTTTTGCATAGGGATTTTGGAAATATTTTGTTGAATACCTCTTAAGGGCACCCTGGGTTCATAAATTGAAAAGGTAAAGGTATTTAAGATTCTAAGTGTAGTGTATGTTCTAGAGTTTTAGGGATCATTTGGGTGCTTGCATTGTATTGGCCTGGATGGATGTAAATCACTCTTGGTAGTTCCCATTAGCTTGTAAATTAGTTTTTATACATCTTTGCAATAAGTGATGTCATGAAAATTTCAATAACCCTTGCTATTTGAAAACCACTAGCATACCACCCATTTTTATTAATTTCAACGTGTTCTACCCTATCCTACCCTAGAAATGATACACACTTTGCATACCATAAGTGTTATTTTCCTTGCAGATGCATAAAATCTTTCATACTTAACATGTGTCCATGTTTTATACTTTAATGACCTAGCGCTATACTTTTCCATTCAGCCCACATTATTGAAAATTATTTAGAATGACGATTGTAGTCACTTTCCCATCTATTTTTAGTAGATTGTATGTGATCTAGTGCATTTTTTCATTTTGTGTGATAACCCTTCCCAGGTGGATTGAGCATGTTTGGTTGTGCCCTAGTCATATTTGTTGTTTCTTGTGTCAAAAATCCCTTTCGAGGTTGAATTATAGAATATATCCATGTAATCAAGCTACCCCTTAGATCCTCTAGCCTTAAGTCAAGCATATCTAGAAGTAGGAGGGAGATAACCATACCCTTTGTCAATGCCTCTCAGTCATTTTCTACATTTGGTCCATTCTTGATGCCAAACCCTTCCCTGACTATAATGACGTTCAGTGGGTTTTCATCTTTGTTTCCATTTTCTTCAAGTTTGCAAGGCTGAGCATAAGAGGTATAGAACTTAGAACCAACAATTTTTTTGTGCCATTATCAAGGACTGAAAAGACACCTATGTCACTTATGTTGTTAGGTAATCTTGAAAAGAGTTGTAAGTAAATTATAGTTTGAAATATTTATGCCTATATCTTCATTGATCTACTATTTGTGGCCATCAATACCACACACTTTACTAGAATCATTGCCAAGGATTAAATTAAAGTCTAAGTCACTTATGTTTTTGGAGACTCTTGCAGAGAGCTACGATCATTTTTAAATTTCTCTACCTCTTTGTGATATTATGACTATTTTCTTGCCATTAACACTATAAACACTCAACTGTTACCATTACCAGGGACACTCCTTATCACCTGTGTTATCATGGATTCTTATATAGAGCTCATTGTAAATTTAACTATGAAATTTATCTACCTATATGTGCACTAATTTGACTATCTTGGTCATTAATACTATAATAATCCATTGGGGACATGTTAGGAATTGAATGATTTGATAATTTGACTTTTATTGCATTTACTACAAAATGTTGTTAAAATTGCATGTTAAAAGGTGCTTTTTCCATTTTGAACATAATTTTGAAAATTTTAGTGTCTTTTCTTTGTATCTCATCATTAAATTAAAAAAAGTATGTTTTAAACATGTATCACAACAATTTTTTAATAGTTATATTCTAGAATCTTGATTTTAGTGATGACTCAAATTTTATCATCCTAATTTGAAAAGAAGATTAATACTTATTTTATATATCTCTATTAAGTTTTAGCTTTGAGTTATTTTACTTGTAAAGATAGAAGGAATGAGGTCATCCTTCAAAGGTGACTCATCTAAGAACCCTGTCTCACCCTTAAGTGTTCATTAGAAAAGAAGGATATAAGATTGGAGTTTTGTTAAAGGGAAGAGTTCAATAGATAAATAGTGTTTAGACTATCAAGATTATCATAATATTGATTTTTTTGTTGAAATATTCACTATTGAGGAATTTCATAAGTATATTAGTCATTCTAAAACTTATAGTCCTATTTACTATTTAGGTCCTTCTCAACTAGCTGAATCCCCTCCTATGTTTGATCCACCATGTCTAACTCACTCACTCCCTCCCATCCATTTTCCATTTTTACTTGAACCTCCCATTGAACCAATAATGAGGCATGGATACCAATCTCAGAATGAGTGTCCTAATTTATATATTCTTAGGTTTATAAGTATCAATTTTGATGACATAGAAGGTTATCCTATTGTGGTCCCAAATGAATTAAAAAATTGCCATCCAAATTTCCAAGGGAACAATGTAGTGAGTAGTGATAATCACTTGAGGTATTTTTATAATATCATTAAATATTATGAGGTTGAGCTTGAGAATTTTTATAGTAAATTATTTGTGCACATGCTAGAAGAATATGAATGAGAGTGGTTCAATTCCCTTCCCCATGGATGCATTGATTCATGGGAAGAAATGAAAAATATTTTCAGAATTTAGTATGGCGATAGAATTGATCCAAGGGTTATTTTCACTAAGTTTGAAAGCATATAGAAGAAACCAAATGAATGTGTGCAAGACTTCAATATAGAGTTGAACAAAACTATAATGTGGCTTCCTGATAACATCAGGCCTAGTGATACAATGTGCTTGATAAAATATTGTGATGCTTTTAACATGATGGCTACATATTGAGGAAAAAAGCTACCATAAACTTATGATTGGAATTCAATATGACCATCCAAATTGAGAACAATATAAAGGTTGTTTCAAATCACTTGAACAAGCGGGTTGATGTGAAGTTTGTTAATATGGAAAAATATTGTTCACTAAGATAACCAACCTTGAGGAGATGGTTAAGACTTTAGCCTACACTATCAAAGAAATGTCATACAAGTTGGATAGAGTAGAGAAGGTTATCCCTCATGTGTCTACTAGTTAATAGAGGGATCTAAATCTGAATCAAGCATAAGGAATGATTTCTTTCCACAATCAAGATAATGATAGAGGGAAGAGGCCTGCATGTGATGAAAGAATGGATAGAAATCATAATAGAGGATCTATAAAGGAAGTGTGTAATCCATTGAATGTTAAATTAAATGTTGTAAATTATAATTTTGAAATATATTGGTGTGATAAATGATTCCTTCCCTATCCTCCATGTTATCCTTCTGAACCAATTGATGAAAATATGGATGAACCTGAGTCTAAATTATCTGATGATGAGAGTTTAATGTTTAATTATCAAAGTATCCAAACTAAGATGTACGCCTTCATGAAACTACTAAGTATTACTACTATTGATCATTTTTGGAGTGGATTATAGAAGGTATGTGCACCAAATTGGGATTTTCTTATGATGTTAATATGGCACAAGCATATGAATTACCCAATCATGATTTCAATCTTTTAAGATCATTGGTGATTAAAAAATATGATGGGGGATTCCATCAATAGAGAATAGATAACTATTAATTAATGCAATAGTTACCCAAGAGAAAGAATACAACTTGAGAAATAGATAACAAGGTGTTGCTCCTCAAGACACTACCCCTACAAATCCAAAGGTAGGGGATGCAATTAAATAATTTAAGAAATCTATAATAGTCCCAAAATTTTCCAAACTAGCACTTGTTTACCAAGTTGCTAAACTAAGAGGTGTTCCAATTAATAATAGAATTCCCTTGGTATATAGTATCCCCAAGTATGTGAGTAATGTTAGAAATAATCAACCTTTGAAGATTTTTATTCATAATGCTAATTCTACCTAGCCTACTCCACTTCATACTTTAAATTATTGTATCCTAGTTGAAGGTGTTGTCACCCTTCCACCTAGTACTCCTCTTCTATAGTATAACATATGGCCCAAGTGTTGAGCCAACTCAAAATCACTGTATCACTTGTTAATTTATTATGAATACCAAAATATAGGAAGAAGGAATTTGAATATTTGGAATTTGGTGATAAATCAACTATCAATGTAATTTAATTTAACCCAAAGGTTTTTGAACCAGCCTTGAAGATATATTTGGGTAATGTATTGATAGAATGTCAGCTAAAAGTGGACCAATTTTATACAACCATCTTGATCAATGGTTTGATTATCCATAATTGCATCTTTGATTCTAGAGCCTCTTAAAATGTGATGTCATTAGGTGTCCTAAATAATCTTGGAATAGAAATTACACCAACCTTTAGTAGGTGTTATGCCATGGATTCATGAGAGGTACTAGTTGTTGGACAAGTTGAAGGGTTGGTAGTGAAGTTGGTAGTGCATCCAGGTAAGTATTTTAATATGGATGTTGTATTTGTGGACTACCAACTTAAATGGTAGATGTTGCTATCACGTAAATGGGATGATGGCATGGGTGGAAATACACAGATGAACTTGTCTTATGCCACAATTCTATTAGGGGGTAAGATGGTCAAAATTCATAGGGAGCTGAAGATGCTAAAAATAATTGAAGATCCAAAGCAAGCCCTAAAAAAAGTGTTGGACACGGATGTGGAATTCGGTAGAATCATTGGGAATATTGATTCTAATGAGTATCATATTGTTCTTGATGTTGAACTTGAAAACAAAGGTGTTGTTTGTAAATTGGCATTTGATGAGACTTATTCCAATCTTGGAAGTGGAACTGGGGTTATCTTTTATAACCCTAAGAATAAATATTTTGAGTTCTCTTTCAAGATGAATTTTGAGTGATTGAATGACATTGATGAATTTGAGGCAGGCTTCCTTGGTATTCACCTCATTTCAACTGAGAAACAAGTTTGTTTATAGCTACTAAAAAGGTACAAAGATCTTTTGGCTTGGTCTTATTCAAATTTGAGATCATATAAGAAGTATTTATTTCAATGTGTCATCCCATTATAACCTATAAATAATACCATCAGACATATGCAGAGACTGGTTTACTTCATCTTGGCCACCAAACTACTGGGAAAGTTCAATTTTTTTGGGATGATGAGATACCAAAGCTACTATTTGATGGAAACTAGCTAAAACACTTCCTAGACTAAACCCTTGACTATATATATAATTTCTGTAATATATAATCTTGTTGTTTCATTTCATTGTTGCCCCTATGCTTTGGGACTTGCTTGTATAGTTTCTTTTTGTGTGTTTTTTTGTGTGTTTATTTTTAGATCTTTCTAATATGTTTTTATCAGCCTGCCATGTTTTTTTAAGCCTTCATGAGTGTTTGTTGATAAGTTTCTCAATTTTTTGACTCCATGGTGAAATGGATTCACACCTAATCTTATGTTTTAGGGTTCTTTACACACCCATAAGGGGTGCATGTCTCTAGGAAAGAGCCACTATTAGTGCCCAAAATTATATTGATCAATTATGCCCTTATTGATTTTAAGTCCCTGATTTGTCTAGCATGCTTCCTATCTGAAATTGTTCACCTAAGGTCAAGATATCCTATTTTCACCTCAAGATAGAAAAATACATTTCTACATTCATTAATAATCCCCTATTCCTACCCTTGCCTTGTGTAAACCCTATGAGGTCTTTGTTTAAATAACATTTAATACTTTTGTGGTTTAAATAGATCTATAAAGATGTATGACCCAAACAAAAATAGATGGTATTTTATATCTAAAATGAACACCTCAAGTGTTCCTTTTATTAGGATTTCTTATGAAGGTGCATTTGTACCTATTATCTTGTTGGAAAAATTAATATTTTAGATACTTGAAATTGGTAGTAATTAATGGATGGTGCTAGCAACTCCAACAACTAAAGATCAATGTGATACAATGGAATAAATCAGTGCTACATTGGGAATTGAAATCCATGTAGTTATTATTAGATCTAATATAAAATATGTTGGCCAATGAGTAGAGAAATCCCCACACCATCAGGCCCCTTGCCACGTAAGAGTGTTGAAAAATTAAATTACTTAATGTTTTAATCCTTGGAAATGGTAGAGGAGTGGTTAGCAGGGTTTTAATGGTCAATCCATAGGTTAACTAATCTGACCAAATTATCAAATGTAGTTAAACATAATATGAAATTTATAATAAAAAAAATTGCACCTTGCTTCCCATTCCACATTGGAGTCCATATAGATGTATGAGTCTATGCTTTAGTAAGATTTACACATGGAGGATTCTTTCCCAAGTGGAGGTAGTAGTTTTAAACATAGTAAAGTTTCATTGTGGCAGGTTTTCTAGAACATATAGTTGAGAAACCATCCCATATGGAAATTATAAACAAAGTATTACATTTTAATAAGTGATATGTGTATGGAAACACATGGTAGTTGGTGGTAATTATAGCTTTGATTGTAGTTTGACTGAGGTAAATTGTAAAATACATCTAAGATTCCTAGTGGATATTTTAAAGCTAAAATAGAAATTGTAAATAAAATAATAAAATCCCATTGGAAAAGCATGGAAGAAATACACCATGCCAAAATCAATTTTTAAATTCCAAAGTGTTGTGATGGTTCTAAATCCCATGTAATAAAGACATGAATGTGGATAGCAGAAGGCAGAATCCCATAAGTAATTTGCAACTTATACTAAATTGTGAATTTCATAACCACTTCTAAATCTTGTGAGATATAAAAAATATAAGTAGGAGAGTCCAAAAGCTAAAAGGCATGAGTACTGAGCTGACAGGGGTGAAATACATTAAAAAGAAAGAAGAACCTTCAGTTTTTTAGGAAAAGCATTCACGTAGTAGAGGTCAAAATATAATAGGTGAAGGAAATGGACAATTAAGGATGGGCCTTCTTTTACTTTTCATTCAAAACCTTCATCTCCCATCAAAAATTTAAGAATTCAAGAATTTAGTTCATAGTAGCTATTTATAGCTTAGATTGTTGTATTTGATGTTGTATAGTTCTCTTACTTATATCAATTTATGATATGGAAATTCAAGGATGCACAGTCATTTGAAGAAGATGTAATTAGAGTGGATTCCCATCTTGAAAATTTCAATGATGTAGAAGTGCAAGATAGCATCACAAGTTGTTGTCTCATAAGAGACATGTGTTGTCTGTCATGGATATAGATCTACAAAATTTATGATTGTTTGTGAGGGTTGTCAGTGATGGTTCCATGGTTAGTGCATTAGTGTTACCAAACATGATGTGATAACTCTTGGTTGGGTTTTCTATTTTTGCATATGCTAGATCCAACTTGTAGTTCTTTATTCTAATTTTCAAGTACAAGGTAAAAATCTTAAATAAAAGTAGGTGATTCTAAATTTAAAATGGTGCTCATGGTATTGGCTCTAGATTTAAGTAAAAGAACTTTGTGAACATACATTTGACCCTTTTATTCCTCTAGTATGCATGAGTTTTGAGTATTATAATGTAGGCACATGTAATGCAAGTAAATGGCCTACGTATGGTTAGGCTTTGAAACGATTGAAGGCTATTCATAATGAATCTCTTGGTGCTACCATCATCTTACCAAGGGGAAGATTGACCTTTGGATCTAGTCACAAATAAAAATGAATGGTGATGCAATGTGGATTGCTTTAAAAGTCTATTTACATGATTCAATATGAAGAAAACATCAAAATTTTAAATCAATAAGGATGAAGAAACATTTGATGGAGTCCATGCTTTAGTATTTTCTCCATTATCTACAATTTTTTTAGTGAAATAGTGTAGCATCTTCCAAAAAAAATCATATGCTAGGGGAATGCACAAAAACTAAAGAAAGTAAAATCTACAAAGAAAGACTTGGTTTTTGGTAAAATATTCTATAGGGTGTTTCACTAGACCAGGTTATAGGAATGGAGTTAGTTGATAAAATCCAAAAATTACAAGTTTCAAAAAATTATAGATAGGACCCTAAACTCCCTGAGATATTTCAATGGGAAGAGAAACTTGAAATATGTAAGTCTCCAAAATACATCTATAAATTTTGGTCAACTCTCCCAGTATTGCCACTCAAAGCACATGGGAATAGTAAACTCAAGAAGAACATTAGGGAGATTGTAAGAATAAATGCAATTGTGCACTGTGCATATGCAAGGGGGAACTTCTATAGCCAAATGCAATTTTGAACAATTCCAAATTGATTTTATAATTCTAGATTCCCCAAAAGGAACCTTTTAAGGAAATGGGAACCTCAACTACAACTTATAATTTGTAAATTTGTAATTTGCTAATTTACAATTCCACAAATTACAATTTGGAAATTGTAGTTTTATAAATTGTAATTCTATGAATTACAATTTGCAAAACTACTATTAGGACCCAAATTTCCCCAGAACAATGGAAAATTACAAATTTGTAAAAGTGACCATAATTTCCCTAAAATTTCTAAAGGTGAAAATAATGAATATATGCATTAAAAAAATGTGGATGATACACTAAAAGGAAAATTTACAAAAAGCAAATGTGAAAATTGTAAAGTGAGAAAAAGTAAAAGTGAAAAATGTATATGTGTTGAAAATCAAGTAGGAGCCAAAAACTAAAAAGGTCAAATAAACCTAAGGATTGCATTTTCTCATGTTTTCCTTTTTTAAGTTCCTTAATGGGAGAGAAATAATATGTTTGCAAGATCAAGGTTGGCAATTAGAGGAAGGTCATTCAAATAGTCATGGATCTAAAATATTCCCATTTTATCATTGCAAGATTAGGTTGTTCCATGGAGTGCATAATTGGAAAGGGAAGTTGTCCATGAGGTTGTAACTATGAAAACAAGTGGTCAAGGGCATATGCAATCAGTTACATATTAGAATAATGTTTTTTGGCTTTCACCATGAATATTCACCTTCTAACTCATGTAAAAGTCATCTCCAGCCAAGAAATCAAAGGGTTTGTTGCAAATCTTCATCATTCCTTGTAAAGGTAGTTAGAGTAATGTTTTTTCATGAAAATGGTTGAAGATTCTAGGTGTGGTAGAGGGCATATTCTATCTATGATAATCTTGGAAGAACTTGGAGGATTGTTTTGTAATTTTACAAATTGAAACCCTCATTCTCGGATTTGAAAAGTGTAAAAAGTTTATAAATAGAGGACATCTCCTATATTTTAGTTGCTTGTTGGTCTTTGTTTTTCCTAAGTATAGGCTCTTCCAAATTTTTGGATTATGGCTATGTGTGTATTTTGTTTCTCTTGATAAGGTGGTTGTAGTTGTACAACTATTAGCAAGCTCTAAGAGCATGTTTATATGTTTCCCCAGTCCAACATGGAGAAAATACACCATGCTTGTCTCCATGGAAGCATTTTGAAACATTGATGTATGTAAAATTTTTCTTTAAAGAAATGGAAAATACCTGTGGTTCTTTACTTTTTCCTATTAATGAAATGTAATAAGATGTTTTACATGCTATGCTGATTGGATATCTAGTTTTTTGATTATGTATGGTTGTCATGTTGGGTATAGATTTGGCTTATAAAGCCATTTTTGAATAGAGATTTGGAAATATTTTGTTAAATTCCTCTTAAGGGCACCCTATGTTAATTAATTTGAAACAAAAAGTTATTTGATATTATAAGTGAAGTGTATGATCTATGGTTGCAAGGATCATTTGGGTACTTGCATTTTATTCGCACTAATGGATGTAAATCATTCCTTTTTGTTTCCATTTACTTGTAAGTCATGTTTTTTGCATCTTTGCAATAAGTAATGTCATGAGTATTACAATAATCCCTATTGTTTGAAAACCAAGAACACACCACCCCCTTTGTTTACTATCAATTTATCCTACCCTATCCCACCGTAAAAATAATACACCCTTTACATACTATAAGTGTTATTTTCCTTGTAGATGCATAAAATCTTGCATAGTTAACATGTTTCTATATTTTGTTCTTTAAATTCCCATCACTATAGTTTTCCATTCAACTCATGTTGTTGAAAATTATTTATATTGAAGATTGTTGTCACTTTCATATCTATCTTCAGTACCTTGTATGTGATCTAGTGCATTTATTCATTCTGTGTGACAACCTTTCCTATGTGGAGTGGAAAAGTTTGGTTGTGTCCTGGTAATATTTTTTATTCTTTGTGCCAAAATTACATATGGAGGTTGAATTAAAAAATATCTCCTTGTGAACAAGCTACTGTTTATGTCCTATCACCTTGGTTTAGGAAGAGGTAGAAGTAACACAGAGTTAATTATACCCTTTATCGATGTCTCTCAGTCATTTTAAACATTTGATCCATTCTTGATGCCAAACCCTTACCTAGATATAATGACATATTAGAGGGTTCCTTATATTTGTTTTCCATTTTCTTCAAGTGTGATATGTTGAGCATCAGAGGTGTACAAATGGGAACCAATAGGTTCATAATTTATATTTCTAAATTCTTTACCAGTCAATCTTTCCATAGATATATATGGTTTTGGCATAAAAAATAATTTATGTGGTTTATATTCGACATACTTCTTATTTCTGAGGAGGTGATTTTGGTGGTGATGGCAAGGGGAAATAATATTCCACATAAGACCTAGATTTTGGGTGGATATTATATTTACATGAATTACACCCATTAAAAAGGGCACATAGCTTACAAGGTGGAATGTTATTTGATTGGGATTTTTTTATTTTCAAGGATCAATGAGTATGACATGTGGCTTATTTGATTATGTTAAGGCTCCACATTTTCTATCTAACTTAAATCGGTAGTGCAATGTTATTGATATGAAAATAATACATTGAGGTTCATAAACCTATATTCAAACTTATGTTTGTCTATGCTATGAATATATTGAGATGAGATGCATGGTGATGATGAGAGGCAATGATAGGTTATTTCAAGGTATATTGTACACTAAATGGCTCATATTAAACATATGCCCCAACTTAAGTGTTGTGGTCTGGTTTACATGATCTACACCCATTCAAATGGTTTTTGTAGCTTCCAAGGTGGTAGCATATTTTATTTAATTATAAAAGGATTCCATGTATGATATACAGATTGAATCAACAATGCAATGTTTTTTATGTGGGGTAAATACATCGATGTTATGGACTCTATATTAGTTTTTTGTTATCATTAAATCTAGTCTCAAATATTTTCCAAAGCGCATGCCACATGGGTTTGTAAGGAGACACCATTGGTGATATAGTGTAAATTCCATGCTTGAGGATTTATTGGTTGAGATAAGATGTTCTTGATGGGTGATTTGTCCTAGATTAGTCTGCAAATCTTAATATGATGTTCACAATAAAGCATCAAACTCAACTAAATGATAATATTAATGCAAAATATCATGGTATAGATCTAGACTATAATACTGTGTTTTAAAGAAGGGCACATTAGGTTGGATGGTAATAGCTAATATGTATAGTTCTCTAAACACATTGGGAAGTCTAATAACTATATAGAAAAAATAAATCTTGATAGGTGTAACAACATGCTTATATATCTCATAGGGATAATCTAATATTGATAGAATACAACATGATTTATGATAGTCCATATGTTGGCATACTTTCAAATGGTAAACTTAATTAAAAAGTGTCACATTCTAGTTGATGTCAATAAATTCAATGTTGAGTCATTAATAATATTAATCCAATATTATTTTTTTATTTTTATTAATATTATGTATTTATGGATACATTTTTTTTATAAAATATAATAATGCTAATAATATATCATATTATTATAAAAATGTATTTTAATTATACATATTATATAATTATTTTACAATAATACTATATAATAATAATAATAATAATAATAATAATAATAATAATAATAATAATAATAATAATAATAATAATAATAATAATAATAATAATAATAATAATAATTGTCATATTAGATGAGATCAATGGTTATACTGACTTGCACTCCCTTGATAAATGAAACCTTACTTTATGAAAACAAAATATTACATCCATTTTTATGATAAAATTGATAGACAAATCTACATCTGAAGTGTATCTTAGATCAGCGTTACATTTAAATTGATGTTAGGATAATATGTTGACACCCCATAATCTATCTTCTATATTTCATTTATCCATGTTGTGAGTATATTGATACCTAAATAGATTAATTATCCTTAAGAACGTATGTACTTGTAATTTGATGAATATAATACATGAAGGTGCCCATAAAAATATTATATAATTATATAAAATATAATAAAATAATATGATACTTGATTTGATGAACATGATACCATTTACAAGACAATTACATATGCTATTACACCTAATTAATGTATCTAGGTGTCTTGTCCACACAGTAATGCCATTGCAATAAAATCAGCTCTCATGACATACTTACCAACCGTTTGTAGTATAAAATGATCAATCAATGAAGTTTCCACCCTACCAAGCTATGAACCCCTTTACAATGTGTGAAGACCATGTGAATCCATCTTTGGTGTAAAAAATAGGCACTTTGATGCATAGTTGATTGCCACATAATATGAAGGAATACACAACCTCCTTTTCCACTATCACCTTCACAAGAATATGAGACTATTTTTCATTACTACTTCATACACAAAAAGTGATATGGGGTTATTGGTTATAGGTTTTGAGTAAGCTATCACTATCGATTTACACTATTTCACTTTCTAAAATGGCACATTATCAAAAGACAAAATTATATTCCTTTTGGTGTATCTTAAAATTTTAATTATTTAATAATATAATATTAATAATTATAATATTTAAATATATTAATATAATATATACTATGATTATTCTCAAGTAATTTCTATTAAGAGGAATAAGTTTGCGATTCATCCATGAATATTTTGATGTTGTTCACATCATATTGAAAGTTGTGATTGGCACAGGATCCACCTATAGATAAACACTAATTTTATAATGTTTTATCTCCCAATAAAATTATTATGCATGTATAGATACAACCTATGTTATCTTCCCAAAAACATAGATTAATTTTGAATAAAATTTACATGTCACACATCATGTTGCAGAGTCTCTATGTATTATATTTTAGCTATTTGTTGATAATAGACCAAACTAAAACATGAAAAAGATAATTCTAAACATGTATAATATTAAGACAGTGATTCAACTTTAATTTATTTTAACAGGTCTACTACTTACCAGGTCTACTATGTAATCACCTAATAGATGGAATGTGGTCATATGACAACTCTTGGAGTCACTCACTGGACTTGAAGGCAATGTGGTTGCCTAATATAATTATTGTTTATTGATGAGAATGTTTTCCCTTGATGGTGATGCCATAAATTAATGATAGTACCATTTACAAATGATATTATCATTGACCAACCACATTAGTATCACCTGATAGGATTACCCTTGCTCAATGGCATTGTGATAACTTTGCGAATAGGTCGGTAGAGTTATGAGGTCCATATTTCAAAGGAAAACTGGGATGACCTAAATCCATTTTAATTTTAAGTGTAAAATACCAAGTTGATTCACATGGACATGTAAATTAAGATAAACCATAAAGGCAAGTTGTAGTGTTGAGACCAATGAAATATGAGTGTAAGAGGGAGAAAAGAAAAAGGTCAAAAGAGGGTCCCTATTTTAAGTCTAAAAATGGGTCATGTTGTATAAGCAATGACAAGGTATTTCATGTGATATCAGACACCAAAGAGCCCATATCATACACCAAGCATGGATTCAGTCTATCTGTATGATTTTCTTGACTTATCCATATTACAAAGGGGTAAATAGCTTGTAAGGTTAAAACATATTTGATTGAATATCTTCTATTATTAAGGGTGGATGATGACATTATGAAATTTTATTTTATTATGACAAGAATCCACATCTGAGGAGTGGCTCAAATTTGTATGACAAGGTGATTTATGCATGGACAAGACATTGAAAATTAGCATGTTACTGTAACAACATTCCATAATGATGCATGCCATTTATATCAAATCAAGGTGGTAACATATTTGATTGATTATTTTCTTTTTCTAAGGGTGAACAAAGGCATCATGAGCATCAATTTGATCATAGTAGGGTTCTAAGACTCTCTTTATCTTTATTTGGTGAAAAGAATAAATGTAAAATTTTCAAGATAACCACAAGCATATCAAATTTTGTATATTTTTTTGGATTTGGGTTCAAACCTCAACCTATTTCTACATGATCCCTTCAAGAACTATGAAAATTATATCCTCCTCTACCATATATTTTTTTTGATAGATATATCTATTTATTTACAAATACAGTTTCTATTTTTTTCTTGAGTGATTTTTTTGCAAAATTTCACTAGACATAGTTAAATGGGTATTTGGATGAAGAAAAGGTTGAAATACATATCATACAAAAAAGATTGAATTTTATTTTTTGAGGCATATCTATTGAAATATTTATTCTATTTTATTTGTATTAGGTATGTTTTGAAAAGGTTATGAGGGAGGTTTCTAATTGTTCTTGAAAATATGTAAGAAAAAACACTTAATAACTATGCTCAATAGGTGTTTATCTTATGACATTTTGGCAATAACCTATTTTTTACATTTGTCATCATTTTTGTGTATTCTTGGGCCTATAACTTCAAGGTGTTTAGATTGGCCATTGAATTTAAAATATGATGATCATTTCTTTCTTTAATGTCTATCATACCATTTTTAGGTTTATTAAATCCTCACACCACTTGCCAAGTGTCAAGATATTATTTGTTATAGGATATAACTATCCTATCATCATATATCCACTTTTTTAATAGCTCAAGGTTAGGACTAACACCTAGAAAGCCTTCATTTACCTAAAGGTCTAACTTCACTGCCATCTTAAGACAAGGGTAGGAGTGTGAGTCTAGTGTATTATATGGGTGGTCTGGGGTAAAACATCACTTGAAATTGCCTATCACTACCCCTCACCATCATTTCCTAACTCACATAAAAATATTCCATGTTCACATATTTGTTCATCATCCTTCTAATCACCCAACACATAGTTGGACATTTTGAAGCCACATAGGATAGGGGTCAGAGGTGTGTGGCTTGTGTCAATTTATCTTGTAAAAATTAATTCAAAATTATGTATATATATTCAACTAGAGATTATTATAAATAGCACGATGATACTTAAAAATTTTAGTGTAATGACTTTTTAAAAATATCTTGAATTCCTCTTTTCCATTGTCAAATAATAGTTTAAATCAAAAAACTATGTGAAAAGAAAAAACATGCTAAAATATAAATTTATTACATAAAAAATTATAAAAAATAAGAATTATCCCACTTTCTCAAATTGCCACACTTATACTAGATGAAAATATCCTCACTTAAAAGATTGTAAATATATAAAAAATGACGGGATCCAAAAAATATGTATCAATGGGTTAGGATAAATGTATTTATAGGTTACCACATGTCATTTGTAGACCCATATGTCATATCTCCTAGCCCCACTCTGCATTCACAATAAGGAAAAACCTTACCTTAAATGGGCTCTACATTGCCTTATAGTGGGCTTTGGCTGGCCCATCTTCATATATCCACTTGATTCCCATCTCAAAATTATGACCAACACTTGGCAAGACTTCATTTTCTATGAGGTCTACATTCGCTATCATCCCAAGAAGGAGTCAGGGATGGTAAGGGCCATGTGATCACATTTCATTAGTTCTAGGAACTCTCAAACCCTATAAAAATTGGTAAGAGAATATTATTCACCTCAACATACCTTTCCTTCATTGAGCATGATGCTTGTGTACTTTTCCACCCTGTTAACAATGGGAAGTCACCACACATCATGTTATAGACCTACATGTGAGATCTCTTTGCCCCAGTCTATATTTTCCATATGGATAAATATAACATGTTATGTGCTCCACATCTACTTATTTAATTCATATCAAACCCTTTTCATGTTTCTGGAATGTTCACTCTACTTAAAAAATGTCATAATCTTATGTTCCATGTACTTCATTAACCTACCAACCTATGTACACTTGGTTCCCAACTTAATCATTCTCCCCTAGGTCTATCTTCCTTGTCAACCTACGAGGGGTTGAGATATTTTAGAGCCATGTGATTTCCATTCATTGGTTCCCTAGCTTCCTCTGATTAAACCTAAGCCTTATGCATTCTAACACCGATGTATAGGTCAGGAGAGTCTAAGATTGACCAAGATTTAGGTCTTTTATATTTTTAATTGGGGTTAGGATGACTATTTATTGGTCAAGTGGTGACTACTTTTGAGCTCAAGTATATAATTGAGTTAAATTTGGGTGAATAAATTATGAATGATTGAGCCACATCAGAATCCATTTGATTTTGGGATAGCCTTGATGGCTTAAACATGCTAAGAAAAGGTTGATTATTTATTAGGTGTCCCAATAATGTAAACCAAATGCTTTAAAAGTAAAAAATGAGTCAGAGACTAAGATAAAATTGACTAGAGCAAGAAAACTATATGGTTGAAGTGATTTCTAAATCTTATGCATAGTGCATATAACATGGGTTCATAAGAGGCCATCATTTTTTATACAATGTGAATGTTATGGTGGAAAAGTCACTGAATGATAAAATAGGTGAATGATTGGTGTTTGATTTATGGTGTCTACATCATATACTCAAAATACAAATACTTAGATGGGCAATATACTCTACAAATGAGAAGAAATAACTTCTAAATTCCTTTCAACATTCTTTGTACCCTTAGGGAAAATATTATTTTTTATGTTAAAAGCATTCTAATTAAAATAAATAACTTCTACATTCCTTCTTGCATTTCTTATACCCTTGGAACAACTGCTAGTTATTATGCCAAAGGCATTCTATGTGGAAAACTATAGAAAGATTCGTCTCACATCCTACCTTCAAAGCTATTTTTCCCACCCTTATTAGCTATCACCATGTATATGAAGGTATTACCTGTAGGATATAAAATTGATTAAAATTATAGCTAAAAAAGTATGATGAGTGGTTAATAGTTTAATAGTAGAATTGATTGGGTAATCATTGAGTGAAGGCTGTCATAATGGTTTTATATCCATGTGTCAAGAGATTTAGTTTATGATGGTTTACCCATCTTGATCCAAGTTCAATTACAAGCCTTTGGCATGAAATACAATTATTTTTTATCAATTTTTTCAAAAACTAGTAGTTGAAAAACTATAAATTATTTTTGAAACCAACACTTATCAAGTTATCTTATATTGGTTTGGTTGTAATTTATCATATACAAAAACTAAATATGTTTAAGGTGATGTGAACAATGTTCCTAATAAAAATAAACTAATTATGAGAGGCTTGCTATTATAATATGATTTCCTTGACTAAAAACCTATTTGTTTGTGGTGTCCCTTTGTGGAGTCTATTGTACTAATGTTTTGTAGCAAATTGCACTCTTCAATATAAAAATTATGGACATTCTAATTTAAATGAAATAAAATTAACCAGTCACATGATTAAGTATTCTATTCTTTGCATCTATAAATTAACAATGATGAGAATATCATCATAGATTCAGATTCAAATAAAATGAAGAGAAGTACTTTAAAAATTTAGCCATTGAAACTACAACACATAAATTGGCTATGGCAAAGTAATTAGAACTAAAAACAATATAGCCTAACCAAAAAAAAATTCCTACCAAGTCATGCACATTAGGCCCTTGCATTGAATTTGGAAAACAACATCTCCAATTTAGGAGAGTTGAAATAACCGTAGAGGGATGAATTTATATTTGAACTTTGTTCCTTTTTTCCTTAGAGGGACCAAATAAATTATGTTTGTGATATTTGGTGCTTGTTTGCCTCACATCCCCACTCCATAGTGACTCCTTTATTAGTTCATCATTTGCCTTCCCTTATACTAAAATATGTGTCAGGGTAAGAAACTCACAAAGTGTTGTGGAAATAATTCAACAAATTGTTAATGGTGTAGAATTTGGGCTTTAACCCTTTTCTGCGAGGCTTCTATGATTCTCAATAAAATGATATTATTAATATAAAATATAGATTTATATAAAATATAATATATCATAATAGAAAATATATATTGATATAAAATATAACATAATATATAATACAAAATATATATTAATATAATATAAATCTATAAAAATACAATATATAATATATCATAATATAAAATACATGTTAATATAAAATAAATATTAATATAATATATCATAATATAGGATATATATTAATATAAAATATAGATATTAATATAATATATTATACAAAATAGAATATAATATAAAACATAAAATATAATAAATCATAATATAAAATCAATTATAAAATATAATATAATATTCAAATATAATATAATCTAGATATAGACATTTACAAGCTTTTCATTTCAATTGGTATCAAAGCTTGACTGATGTGATGTTAGATCTCAATTTGTTTCAATCTAAAATAAAATACATGATTCTTCATCATGGCAATAGTGATACTGTTATAAAAAAAAATTGTAGTTGGATGTCCCTAAATCAAATGTAAATCCTCTGATATCCTTTGAATCCATATTGCTTGAAAACTTATTTCTAGTACTACAATATACTCTGCTTTTATTGAAGAGAGAGCCACATTTGCTTGATTTTTACTACTCCACGATACAACTCAAAACCAAGGAAGAGCTTTGATAAAAATAGCAGTTCACACTCATCCCCATTGATCATATGAGGGGAGATTGAAGGAGTGCATGATTGGAGGAGTACATGATAACTAAAATGCGTTGATTGAGCTTTTCTTATTTTCACTTAGCATGATTGCATGTTAGCTTAATTTTAATTATTTATTGATAGTTGTTGTTTACTCCATGCATTTAGACGCATGACATTTATTGTTTAAAGTTACCTATGGGTATTATACTTTTTAAAATGTTTTTTAACTCCTTTACAATGCTTGTCAAACTCTTTAATTCAGCACTCCTTATTGTTAAATAAGATTATTATGAACATCACTTGATATTGAGTAAATGTATTTGCTTTTAATTCTTTATATTTTTGAGTATATATCTTATTCTCTTCAGTATTTGGTTATTATATTTAATCTACATTATTTCTAATATCTCTTAGTGTAGTGTTAGAGCTTCTAATTATTTCATTTCATAACATGCTTGTACATGCAAGATGTGTGCCACTCAGATACAACATTTAACTGCCACTTGAGTACCTTTTATCCATGTTTGTTCTTCATTTTGGTTTTCAAACAATATTTTTTAGAAAATATTTGTAAGTCATCAACTTGTCTCACCCTCACATTAAGGCCAAGCCTCACAATTCAAAATTGGATGTCATTATATTGACGTCAAAGGCTCAGTTATCAGCCATGGGAGCTACCTGATTGGCTACAGGTTTTTAAATGGATTGTGTGTTCTCAAGAGAAAAAGCATAATACAATATAATAATCTCACCTTCACATTAATGCCAAGATTTTAAGATCTATCCTCCATGAAATTAAAAATTGGAGTCAATACATTAAGGTCAAAAGCTCTATTATATACCATGAGAGCTAAACAATTGGCTCCAGGTTTTAGAACAAATTGCATCTCCCCTAGATAAAAGGTATCATATAGTATAATATAAATATCATAGAATATAATACATAATATAAGACTCATATAAAACTATATAATATTTTCTATTATGAAATATAAAATATAATATTATATAGTATAAAAAATATGTAAAATATTGTATCATAATAATATTCACACTATATATATATATATATATATATATATATATATATATATATATATATATATATATATGAAGTATTTAATATATTAATATAAAAAATGAATTATAATATAATATAAGAAAATTTACACTATAATATTATATAATATAAAATATATATTATAAATATATATTAGAATATATAATATAATATATTTAATATATATAATATCATATATTAGAAAATAAATTACAATATAACACCATATGGTATAAACAAATATTAACTATGTCTGTGTGTGGGGAATATATAAAACTATATAATATAATTATGCCATAGGTGTTGTATTTGATGTTGCATGGATAGATTCTTCTCACATTTTAATTTATTCTCTAGTTATGCCTAAAAAATATAAAGTTTATTTACCTTTCATTTTTTGTCGCATGTCAGGGAGGGTTTACCTAGGCTTTTATGCATTGCTAGGGATTGTTAGTGATTAGTTGCATGACAAGACCAAGCATGGAATGATCTATGGCCTCATGA
>JARHVA010002013.1:2122500-2130000 GCA_037957365.1 Torreya grandis | reverse complement strand
ATTATATAATAATATATTATTTATGAAGGTAATATTATATGAGATCAATGGTTATACTAATTTACACTCCCTTGCTTAACATAACCTCACTTTATGAAAACAAAATATTACATCCATTTTTTTGATTAAATTGCTATACAACTCTACATCAGATGTGTAGCTTGAATCAATCTTACATTCCAATTGATGTTGGGAAGATACATTGAGGTCCACTGATCTTTCTTGTAGATTCTATTCATCTAGTTGCTAATAAATTGACATCAAGATAAATTAATTAGCCTTAAGAACATACGTACATGCAGTTCAATAGATACCATGCACCACGGGGCCTACAAAACAATATATAATATCATGATACAATGTAATATTTACTTCAATGAACATGTTACCATTTGAAAGACAAGTACGTATGTTATTAAGCCTAATTAATTACTCTAGGTGTGTTGTTCCCACATTAACGTCGTTGCAACAATGATTCGAGCCAACATCGGACATGTAGCCCCACCACAATCAAATCAACTCTCATGACATATTCATACACCCTTAGTAGTAGAAAATGACCAATCAAAGATGTTTCTAGCATACCGAGCTTTAGACCCCTCTGCAATGAGTGCATACCATGTAAATATGTCTTTGGTGTACAAAATAGGCCCTTTATTGCATAATTGATTGCCACATCTTATAAAAGAATACACAACCTTGTTTTCCACTGTCACTTCGACAAGAATTATTATTGCTTACCAGTTCGTACCCAAAAGATGAGATGGGGTCATTTATTATAAGTTTTGAATAAAGTACTAATGTCGATTTACAATATTTCACTTTATAAAACTGCACATTACCAAAATAAATAAATAAATCCCTTTTAATATATCTTGTAATTTTAACTATAATATAATATAATAATTATAAATATAAATATATTAATATAATAAATACTATGATTATATATTAATATGTAAGATAAGGATAGCCATAGTTGAAAGGTTTGTTGGGTACAAGAGTCTCTGTGGTTTGCCACGAAACGGGCTGCTGCATCCTTAAATTTTGTTCTATCACCGCCAAATTTAGATATCTTAAGAATGCTTAATCCGTCCGTCCGTGAGAATTAAATAAACGACTCTTTTCAACGACTAATAATATAATATATATATAAATATAATAATATTATATAATATCTAATTGGATAAATTTAATATATAATCATAATATATATTATATTAGTATATTTAAATATTATAATTATATATCAACTGCACACGTTAGCCAAAAGATGATTTCGGGTCTCCTTATTTCTCCTCGTTATCACTCCTTGGACATTGAGGGTCGGTATATGATCGTGGTTTAATTGGCCCTCCTAACACACACCACTTTGCTCCCGATAAATGATTCATTTTCATCGATGAATCTAACTCTGCCTGCACAAGCAAAGTGGATTCCAAATCATAATTTAACGGAAGCGCTATAAGAATCAGAAATGATAAATATGCAGTGCCAGTGCACCTCTTTTATATGGACTGCTCCCACATCTCCATCGCCATCTTCGTATTCAATAAGTATGGAAAACCAGTAGTTCGTCAAGCCCTTATTGACATGGAAGGTTACGTTTCTACCTGGATGCTTGCATATTATGTTGCAACATTACATTATATTACCTTACAGTCTTCAAGCTTAAAAAAGAGAAACATACAACAGAGAGTTGGTTGTATTGTCCATACATACCGTCTGTAGAGAATGGGGAGCTCTCCAGTGTTGAGAAGAGTAGAAGCATGGCCTGCAACTGCCATACGACCAATTGCGGTCCGGCTGAGATCAAAGTGGCTTCTGCCGAAGGCGTAGCCTGGGCATTCATCCACTGCTATCACTGTATCTGCTCGCTCTGCGCATATGCCGTTTTGTAGGCATTTCACCTTGTAGCATTCTCCGCACCCTTCACCGCCTTTGAACATCACCGGACTCACAGCGCCATAAGCCATAGACCTACACTTATTCTACTACCGAGTCAACGACCCTCTCTACATTCAACCGTAGCTAAGCCCTTCCCATACGTTGCAGCAGTACAGAGCATTAAAAAAACAATATGTTTTGAGGCTGTATGTCAGACAAATATTTTTTAATTGTAATATAGTATAATACATTATAATATATTGTATAATTTAATGTACTTTATTTTAGTTGATATATTTTAAAATATTCTTCAAATTTTATATTAATATTATAATATTTATTGATATTTAGAGAATAAATATTTTTCAAAGTTGGAATAGGACTATATATATGAATATGATTATGATACTGATACTAGGAAAAAATGGGTCCTCGGTCTATCAAACATCAAGCTTCAAAAAACAAATAAGCCTAGCTTAACGGAATAACTGATAAGTCATAAGGCTGACAAAAGCAAAAAAAAAAAAAAAAAAAAAACTGAAAGTTAAAAGATGATAGCTTTCAGCCCACTAATTCACAAATTACTACCAAGACCTCTTCCATCATTTATGGGAACTCATAGTCCTTTCAGGGCATTTTGGAAAACCGCATCCTTTCTTTATTTTTCCAACTATTTGCCATTTTTCTTGATTACTCATTGTGTCTAAAACCCAGCCTTTCACATCACTTAATTTTTCATAATTACTTTTATCTACTTGATTCTTACTATTCAGGATCCTATCTCTCTTCTCACTAGATCCATTGATCTTAGAATTCGAAGAGGAGAGCACCACTAATTTTTTCTATACTCTGAAATCTTCTCTGATGAATACTCTCCTAATTTACCAGAATATAATTCATGATTACTTATAGGTTTCCCTATCAAAAGCTCTTCTTTGACTTCCTTACCCCAAGACGACATTAATTTCCTCTTAGATTTAGGACAAGAAGCTGAAACATGACCCAATTGAAAGCAAGTTTTGCATCTGAAAAGATTTCCTTCAAAATCAATGGATCGAGACTAGCACCTCTCTTCAGCTTTTAATTAAATATTTTCTAGTAAATCCTTTGGATATCTAAACAAACCAACAATATAGCATAGGTTGTCCAAGAAAAATCAAGTGAGGATGCATCAACTTCCAACAACTTCCCCAAATTTTTACCAATAACTTTGAGATGAGATTTATTCTAAAACTGGAGAGGAAGGTATGGTAGCCTTACCCAAATCAGGGGAATTGAGAGAATTTTAGATAAAAGATTAAAATCTAGAAACCATGGTTTCAATAAAAGAAGATGATTTTCCATTTTCCAAGTTTTTGCTTTAAAGATCTTATTAAAATCAATTAAATTATCAAAAGCCAAAATAAAAAAGCCTTTTGCACAGAAAATTTTTCATACCACTTGTCAATAGAGGCCACTAAAAAAATGAAAGCCATTTGTGCAGATATGAAAGGGATGGCCATAATCTATCAAAGCGACAGATCAAAGCTCTCTCCAAATATCATTGTTCGCTATCCAAAATCTACTCCAGGGCTTGTCATTCAAAATTGACTACAATGGGATTCCCTACCTTCATTTGATCTTTCACTATTCCATTTGCTGAATTCATGATTTCCAACTTTGACTTGCCTAAATTCAAACTTCCTTCAGCCACTGCCTCTAAGGAATCTAATAGATTGGTAATTGGTAAGAAACCCTTACCCTCCAAAGGTAACCTGCTCTGCCCCAAATTTGTTATAGAGCTAAATCTGAGATCTGCTCCTTCCAATTCACTTCTACTTCCGTATAAACCCCAAACTTTCCCTCTCTAAATGCTAAGCTGAGCTTCGACAATATTTACACCACAATCTTGGTTGTTGTCCCTACTTCTAGGGTAGGTTAAACACCACCCAAATCCTTAGTCAACACCATCGAGAGGATTCTCTAACTATTAAAGTGGTTATGGATACCTTCTATGTCATAGCCCCAAAACATGCCTCATCATATTGAACACAGGTTTCATACCTGAATTTGACCAACATCACATTAAATACTTGATTGGTTGAGGCTACATCAGAAGACCACCTCTACCACCAAAATAGTTGACCTATCAGACGTTTAATGAGGAATGAGTTCTACCAATATGGTAAGCCTCAGGAAAGGATCTTGAGACCTCCCACTTGTATTGCTCATCTCTCAACCACTATGGTAAACATGCTAGGATAAAAGCGGTTATGGATGCCTTCCATGTCACAGCCTGAGAATATGCCTTGTTGTATTGAATACAAGTTTCATGCCTGACCCTAACGAACATTACATTGAACACTTGGTTGGCTTGAGGCTACGTTAGAAGACCACCTCCACCATCGAAGTAGCTAACCCACCAAACATCTAATAGGGAATGAGTTCTACCAATATGGTCAACCCTGAGAATGGATCCTAAGACCTCCCCCTTGTTGTGATTAGATCTCAACCACTAGGTTAAACCCACTAGTCTATAAGTAGTTATGGATACCTTCCATGCCATAGCCTCAGATAATGCCTCATCACATGCCTAACCCTAACCAACATTGCATTCAACATTTGATCATCTTGAGGCTACATTAGAAGACCACCTCCACCACTGAAGCAGCTGCCTCACCAAACATATAACAAGGAATGAGTTATACTGATATGGTCAACCCTGGGATTAGATCCTGAGACCTCCCCCTTCTAGTGCTCAGATCTCAACCACTAGGGGAAACATATTGGGCTTAAAATTGGTTATGGATACCTTTTGTGCTAAGTCCCAGAACATGCCTTATCACATTAAACTCAAGTTTCATGCCTAACCTTGACCAACATCACATTGAACACTCAATCAGCTTGAGGCTATGTCGAAAGACCACCTCCACCATCGAAGTAGCTAACCCATTGAACATCTAATGTGAAATAAGTTCTACTGATATAGTCAACCATAAGACTAGATCTTGAGACCTCCCCTTGTAATTCTGAGCTCCCAACCGCTAGGGTAAACTCACCATACTAAAAGTGGTTATGGATACCTTCTGTGTTTCATCCCTAGAACATGCCTCATCTCATTGAACATAGGTTTCATGCTTAACGCTAACCAATGTTGCATTGAACACTCAATCAGTGTGAGGCTACATCAGAAGACCACCTCCACCATCGAAGTAGTTGACCCATCAGACATCTAATAGGGAACGAGTTCTACCAATATGATCAACCCTAAGAATGGATCATGATTGTTATATATTATATTATAATTACTATCTATAATAATATATAAATAATAATATAATTAATATTAACAATATATTAAATATTTGATTATATTATATTTTTTATTATTTTATGTAATTTATTTATATTTTGATAATATATTATATGTATTATGTTATGTTAGATTAGATTATATTATATTATTATTTCATATATTTTATTATCTTATTATATTCGACATTTTCATATTTTAATATTAAATTTTAACCTATATTTTAATATAATATATTTTATTATATAATAAGACACACACACTCACACACACACACACACACACACACACACACACACACACACACACACACACACACACACACACACACACACACACACACACACACACACACACACACACACACACACACACACACACACACACACACACACACACACAGATTTTAAATTTTATTCTTTATAATATTAATCTATAATACATAATATTAAATTATATGTATAAATAAAAATACATTAAAAATATTAATATATAAAAAATAATAATATAATATAAATGTATTAAATCATATAATAATATTTTATTATATTATTATATAGTTTTGAATTTTTTTAATAATAATATTGAAATTATATATATTATTATACATATATTTATATTATCTAATATATAAATATTATTATAACATAATAGTAGTAATTTATAAATATTAATAATATATTATATGTAAAATTAAAAAAATCAATTTAAATACAAGGTTTTTCTTCCAGGTGTCCCACTATGTGGTGACATGTTAAGAAATGACAATGAACAAATCTTCAAATATAGCGTTAATAAAACTAATGCAAAAAAATATTGATTGTATTCTTTCCCTAATTCACCAGTGTAAGATGACATTATAGGTTTATCCCCAAATATGAATGTTTTAGAGAAAACTATGCATCATTGTTGTATGTAATATAAATACAAAATATTATATTAATTTAAAATAATATTATATTTATTATTATTAATATTTAATATTGAATTATATTATAATAGATTATATATATAATTATTTTGTAATAATACTTATATAATATATAATATAATAATATGTTGGCCCTACATAATTAGGTTAATGTTAATCCCATATCATAAACTTATGTTGATCTTCTCATCGACCACTTATTGAGTTGATCAACGAGCAACATGAGCTCCACATGTGTCCTTTGAAATCATCTTTCTTAGACTAGTGCACTCATTGTCCTATCTAGAATTTATCTTTTTTAGTTGCATGGAAAGCTCTTGTTGCTCTGTGATACGCATTGTAGTATGGAAAACGAGATTCCTCTATGTTTCATGCTCTATTGATATTTCATTTTGCTTGACCATCATTTAGTCTACATGCCAGTAATATATGCCATCCTCTTCCTTAGAATATGTTTTGTCCTCTTTAGAATCATTTGAATGTCCCTCATAATCAATTATCTCCCTTTATCTGATCACCATATGCTCTAGTTGGAGCCCACCTAATGGCATTTTCAAAATCATCAAAAAACTAACTTTACCAGGTTCTCTTGCTCTCCACCTCAGTCCTTGCCATCCTCCTCCATTCACCATGCCTTCCCTCCTGCCTTTTCCACCAAGCTTCTTTAAATTCAAGTTTTTTATAAAAAAACCTTTGCCTAATTTATGGTTCTATGATAAGATATGAAGGTGTCATGTCTACAATGACTCATTTCTCTACATGCTTCGATATAATCTTATATTTTAGTTTTATTTCTCCCCTTATAAGTGTATGATGTTGAAATTCACTACTAAGTTAGAATTAAACCTAGTAACTCTCCCTACCACCTGGGATTGATTTGCAATCATTACCTTTTTTCTCAATCAATGACTCCTCTATCACAACACTCACATTACTTCATGAATGATGTCTCCTTATCCACCCATGTGGCATGCACTTTACAAAATCTTTGGTACTCACTTCAACCACAAAAAAATTAATAAGATAGACTTCAAAATGTCAATTTATTGCCCCCATATTAGTAGAATTGTATTGTTGATTTGATTCAGACATTAGACATGTAGTCATTCCATAATCAAATAGAAAATATTAAATAAAAGATTCTACCACCTTGCAAGTTATAAACCCATTTGGAATGAGTGCAGCTCATACAAGTCCAACACATGCCCTAGCTTACATTGGTATTTGAGTCACATGTTAGACATGGAACCTTATTGAAATCAAATCATCCTCATGTCTTCCTCATTGATCTTTGACAATAATAAATGTCCAATCAAGGATTCTATCACTTGCAAGTTTTGTACCTCTTTGTAATGGGTGCAAGTAATGTAAATTTAATAATTTCCCTAAA
>JARHVA010002013.1:2037500-2115000 GCA_037957365.1 Torreya grandis | reverse complement strand
AAAAATCACAATATTGACTCTATGTAATATTTAATTGAACTGACAAGATTTGTTTTCAAAAATTCTTTCATCTATTTATTTCGATAGATTCCAAATTCGAATGGCTGGGTAAGCCACGAAAAGGTTGGCAAAGGCACTATTTGTAATACCCTTAGGCTACAGAGAAAAATCCTCCAAGAGAGATCTTGGACTAACCTAGCTCAACCCAAGCCTAGTGTATAACTATTTCCAACATTTAGCAACAAAGGGACATCCAACTAAGAGATGACTTATATAATTAGTTTAACACATTAATGAACATAAAATAATATGTGGTGTTTACTAACCAAAATGATAGCCTAATATATATGAAAATATCAAGATCCTATAACAAAGGAGGTTTGTAAAACAAACACAAAATGAGAAGTAATTATAGACTTGCCTATTAAACAATCAAATAAATATGGTTACAACAAAATAACCATACACAATAATAAGATAAAAGTTCTTATTAAAATTATTTTTCTAATACCTTACCTAAATGACTGAACCTAAAACAAAGCCAAGATTATCTCAAAATTTCATAATCTTTTTATATAAAGGTTTAGTCACTATAGCAATTGGTTAGTTAGAGGTAGGACAATAATAAAGACATGTCTTCTATAGAAACTAACTTTCATATGTAGTAATGGTGAACCTTAATGTGATTTGTCCTAGCATGAAATATTAAATTATTTAGCATGTTTACAATACTATGGTTATAATAGTATATAGGTGTAGGTTCCAATGATTTAAGTTGAAGATCCTCTAATACTAATTGAATCCACATCAACTCTCTACTTGCACTAACAACTGATTAATACTTTTCTTTAGTTGAAGATAATATTACTATATTCTAAATATTACTCTAGAATGAACAATCTACTAGACCAAGAGTGAATATATAACCTATTGTAGATTTCCTATAATTAATTAATCCTACCTAATCTGAATCAGTATATCTAGTTAGAGAAAAGTCAATTGATTGCTTATACATAATGTCAAAGTGAGTAGTACCTTTGACATATCTAATAACATGCTATTCATCTTGCTAATGTTCATGTATTTTAGTCATGAATAATGAGAGATAAATTAATGCAAAACATAAATCTGTTCTAGTAGCATTAAGGTAAATCAAACTACCTACTAAATATTGGTACATTGTTTCATTGACTATTGGTGAATTAGTGTTTGTTGAGATTTTTGTCCAAACTTCCATAGGTGTAGTTGTTGAATTACAATAATTAATTATAAATTTATCTAATAAATATTTGGCATATTTTATTTGAGATAAAAAACTAAAGTTCCCATAATTGTAATACTACAAAAAATCCACACCTTGATAATATTAAAGCATGCCTAGATCAATCATTTCAAACATAATATAGATATTGGATTTCACCTATTTAATCAAACTATTATTACATTTAGTGATGTAAATATCATCAGCATATACCACTATAATTATTATGTCATCAACAATTTTCTTAAAATAGATAGTATATTTTGCATCACATCTCTTAAAACTAGACTCCTAAAGATATTTGACAATTTTGAAATACTAGGCTCGAGGAGTCTATTTAAGTCCATATAAGTCCTTCACTAACCTGAAAACTATATGTTCTTTACCAATAATTTTAAATCCATGTGGATGTTTCATATACACTTTTTCTTTTAAGTCTCCATTTAAAAAAGCACTTTTCACATCCATCTGAAAAACCTACCAACCAAAATGAGTAGCAATATGGATAACAATTTTGAATGTTACCATTTTAGATATAGGATTAAATGTTTCTCCATAATATACTCCCTCTTCTTGTGCATACCCTTTTACAATAAGATGGTCTTTATATTTGTCTAAAGGACCATTTAATTTACATTTTACCTTATAAATCAATTTTCAACCAATGGATTTATTACCTTGGGGTAGCTTAGACAAAACACAAGTACCATTATTTTCAAGTTCATCATACTCAAATTTCATGGTAGACTCCCATTCTAACTTCCTCTTATCATATATAAGTATTAGGCTAAAAAATATATGAAACTTTAGTATTGAGAACAAAATTTACCTACTAAAAATTATGTTCCAGTTGTTTCCTTGACCTTATAGATCTACCTTCTAAAGAAATTAAAATATCCTCTTGCCAAATATCCTAAATCTTCTCTTTTTTATTTTGTAATATTATCATGTCTAGATTTCTAGTTTGAGTTAGCCATATCATCTTTTCTCTTTTTACAATCTTTATTAAAATGACTTAGTTTCTTGCGATAAAAGCATTTCGACTTGGTTTTATTGGAATCACTTATATTTTCCTTTGGAAAATCTTTATTTGTAAACCATTAACCCTTGCATTTTATCTTTGATACAAAATCACTTACTATATATGTAGAGGTTGGAGTTATGGACTATTCCTATTATCATTCCTTCTGTGTGAGAAGAGTAAACAACTGTAAAAAGTCCAATGTCAAAGTTTCATGAATCATGTGTAATAATTATACAAAAGAATCATAAAAAGATGGTAAATTATGCATAACTAGAGTAATGAGATCTTTCTCATCTACAAGTTTTCCCATTTCCTTCAATTGATCATTAATGTCTTTTAACTTCAACAAATATTTATAAATAAAACCACCTTCTTGCATCCTAGTGGAAAATAAAATATTTTTCAAGTAAAAAATTCTACAAGATTATGATCCGTAATATTTTTTATTAAGGTGGTTCCACAAATCTAGGGCATTATTAACATTTCTAACTTATGGAATTAAATTGTCTAGCATAGATAGTTTAAATAACATGAGGGACTAATGCTAATGTTTGTCATAGTCATCCAGTTGGTCAACTAGTCTAGAGTTTTTACTAAGAAAATTTTGTTCAATATTCTTATACTAACTTATCATAATTATCCTATGTCTCCAAAATATGAAACTTTTACCATCTAGTTTTTAAGAATCTGGAAACAACATATGTTGCAAACTAGCCATTTTTTACATTGTTTTTCAAACCATAAAAACTATAATGAATTTTACTAGGAATATTTATGGATAATGAAACTAGCATAAAATTGGACAAATCTTCCAATTTTCAGCAAAAACCACTTTACAGTTTCTGATATTTTAAAGTTTCTATCTTTTAAAAAATTACTATGAAAAGGCAAAAATAAATAAATATTGAGTTTTACAAGTCCATTTTCAAAAATTCTCTTTCCATATAGAAGAGGATAGAAATTTTTATATGTGAATTTTTTTTTAAAATATTTTGATCTATGGTTTGATCCCAATGGAATTAACTGTGATTTTCCAACCTAGTCTAAGAAAAAAATAATGTTTTCTAAAGTTTGAAAAAAAAAGTTAATTATTGCACCTTCCACCTTAAAATATAAATGGATGGTTTTAATACACTAGATAAAAAATTTCATAAACAAATAAGCCAATAAAAAAACACATATAACTTACTTTGAAGAATCACATGCTTTGGTATCCTATTCTTCAACCAGGTACGTTAGCTAGCAATTAGATCATAGGTTTTTCATCAATATTAGTATATTTACAATGTAAAATATAGCATAAATTTATAGTATTCCTTATAAAAAAGCAATAACTATCAAACTTGTGCCAAAATTCATTGTGCAAATTAGAATGGTGCCTCCCTTTGTTGAAAATGCCTACTTGGTAATATAAACACCTCCTTTTGATTTGATCTCAACAACCAGTTTGGTTTTTTATATGTATATCCAAACAATAAAAGGTGACATTAAATGGACTTTCCCTTGAGATTCGACCTTCTCTTTAGACTGCCTCTCATCTCCTTGGAATAACATACTCCACCTAAAAACCTTGAAATAATGAAAATACCTCTCTCTTACTTTCTCTCGATTGATTATCACCACATCTCCTCAATAATATCTCCACCAGGTATTTTATCCTTAGAAAGATATTTATTCTCTTCACTCCCTCATAGGATCCTCCTACAAACTTCCTTAAATGTGAGCTCTAAAACTATATTTAATTAGTTTAACATAGGAATCAAGCCAAAATAATATGTGGTGTTTATTAAACAAAAGGGTAGCCTAATATATACTCAAGTAAGAAGATCCAATAACAAAGGAGTTTGGTATAACAAACACACAAAAGGAAGTAATTATAGACTTACCCATGAAACGACCAAATAAATATGATTAAAACAAAATAACCACACATATTAATAAGCTAAATATGATTATTACAATATTTATACTAATATGAATAGGATATTATTCAGTTGAGAAACATATGCAACATTGAGATGGGCCTTCGAACCTAATCTTCCAAAGTCTATCATAGGTTATAATTGTATTTTGTGTTACAAACCATGTGAAGGCACAAACCTTAGGTAAGAAAACATTATTATAGCATAACATCTTCACCAAGTCAAAACAAGCAACCTCATAGGAAGACATTTTATATCCAAAGTTCACATAATAACTTCAATATTTAACACCAATCCATTCTATAGAGTCATCTTTTATAGTAATGAAATTTTCCTTTTTGAAAAAATACTAGATAAAATTTCCTTTTGCCTATCTAAAATGTGAAAATCCTCCAATTTTTTTTATTTCCACATGATCATCCAAGTCCAATGATAAGTTTCCTAATAATCACACATCTTTATTTCATATATGTCAGTTAATAAATATTTAATTTCTCCCAAACCTTACACTTGCTATATTTTCTTGTGTTTATTCCATGAATCTCCCTAAAAATTAGCTAAGCTCACATTATTAATTGTCCATAAAACATGATTTGTAATGGTAGGACAACATTTAAAAATGAATTTGTAGAGATGTAAACCCTTAGGAGGATTATAAATAGATATGATATTGGTTGAATAAAAATTACCAAAATACATGTGTTGCATTAGCTTATTCCAAAAAAACTGTAATTGAGACAGGATGCCCCAAACCATCTTAGCCCCAAAAGTTATGTTTTAAAAATCTACATTCTTAATAACCACCTATCCACCAACATGAAAAAATAATAATCTATGCCATTTCAAAAAGGGAACTTTCTTTTTCTTTGGAACTCCTTGCCATAATAAATATTTAATGATCCTGTTGATTTCTTTAAGCACCTTGATAGTAGGTAGAACTGAAATTATATAGATCAGGAGGGTGATAAGAAATAATCTTAGCAACATTATTATTCTATCCAAATATATCCATCTTCCCTTCCATACCTCTAATCTATCCTAAAAGGATGAAATAAGGTTATCCCATAGTCTCACATTACCATTCCCACCAAAGAGAGGGACCCCTTTATACTTAGTTGAGATATTATCAATATTAAAATTAAAAATATTAGCATTGCAAACTTGAAATACACTTTCCACATTAAAAAAAAAATATATAAATTGGTTTCACTTAAGATCACCATTCAAATCCAGCTCATAACTAAACAAAATATGTTTCATCCTATCTACCTATTAAACATTTGGTAACACCAAAGAACATCATGTCAACAATAAACTATTGATGCATTAAATTGTCCAATCCATTCCTTACCTTGGTACATTTTAATCTACCTTCATTAAGTTATCCCAATATGTCTTGGCCAAGAGCTTCTACCATAATGACAAAAATAAAAGGAGACAGAGTGTCCCATTACCTTAACCCTCTTGAAGCTACAAAAAACCTTGTTTGTTCTCCATTGACTAGGATCAAGAACTAGAGAATGGAAATCCAACTAAAGACCCAATTACACCATTATCTATCAAAGCCATTTTTTTCTAGAACTTTGATTAAAAAAATCTCCAATTCACTCTATCATAATCTTTGCTAATATTTAATTTCACAATCATACCTTTTTATCAAGAACCTAGAAGGGAATGTATCACTTAATGAGTGATAATAATTGCTTCTTAGATTTGTTTATTTGTAATGAATCCCCCTACTTACTAGAAATTAGGTAATCAATAATGGGTTTTAATCTGATTATAATAGATTTGGAGATGATTTTTTAGATGGTGTTACACAAATAAATGGGCCTAAAATCATTAAAAGTGGCTTGCATATCCCATTTCACAATTAGAGAGGTAAAGGTATTCTTAATATTAGGGACACTTTCTTTTTCAACCTAGATTCATTCAACATACACATGATATCATCCCCTAAAATGTTTGAGAAAGGGTGAAAATGGTCGATGGAAAACCATTACAATATTCAAATACCCATGGATCTAGAATATTCCTATGGCATCATTGCAAAAGTAGGTCATTCTATAGCATTCATAAGATGAAAGGGTAGATGTCCATGAGGTTCCATCTATACAAGTGTTCAAGGGAACCTCTAGTTAGTTACACATTATAACAAAGTTTTTTTGATGTCCACCATGAATTTTCACCTTCCATCTCATGTAAAAGGCATCTCCAACCAAGAAATCAAAGGGTTTGTTGCAAATCTTCATCATTCCTTGTAGAGGCAGTTAGAGCAATGATTTTTCATGCAAATGGGTGAAAATTCTAGGTGTAACAAAGGGCATATTCTAGTTAGGAAAATATTAGTGGAGCTTGGAGAGTTATTTTATAATTTCACAATTTACAACCCTCATTCCTAGATTTGAAAATGGTAAAAACTCTATGAATAGAGGACTTTTCCTATATTCTAGGTGGTGGTTAGTCTTTTTTTTTTTGCTAAGTACATGATCTTATACATTTTGGGATCATGTCTATGAGTGTATCTTTGTCTATTTTCTAAGGTGGTTATAATTGTACATCCATTAGCAAGCTCTGAGAGCATGTTTATATGTGTTCGCTATCCAACATGGAGAAAATCCACCATGCTTATCCCCATGGCAGCATTTTGAAACATTGATACATGAAAAAAATATTTCAAAGATAATAGAAAATACCTTGGGTTCTTAACTTTTTCATGTTAATGAAAAAAATAAGATTTTTTACACTCTATTATAATTGGATAGTTAGTTTTGTGCTTATGTATGGTTATCATCTTGGGCATAGATCTTGGTTATAAACCCCTTTTTGCATAGAGATTTGGAAATATTTTGTTGAATACCTCTTAAGGGCACCCTGGGTTAATAAATTTAATAGGTAAAAGTATTTGAGATTCTTAGTGTAGTGTATGTTCTAGGGTTTCAGGGATCATTTGGGTACTTGCATTATATTGGCACCAATAGATGTAAATCACCCCTGGTAGTTCCCATTGGCTTGTAAGTTAGTTTTTCTACATCTTTTCAATAAGTGATGTCATGAATATTTCAATAATCCCTGCTATTTGAAAACCACTAGCATATCACCCAATTTCCATTACTTTCAACTTGTTCTACCCTAACCTACCATAGAAATGATACACACTTTGCATACCATAAGTGTTATTTGTCTTGTAGATGCATAAAATATTGCATACTTAACATGTTTCCTTATTTTGTGCTTTAAAGACCTAGCACTGTACTTTTCCATTTAGTCCATGTTCTTGAAAATTATTTAGAATAAAGATTACAGTCACTTTACCATCTATTTTTAGTAGTTTGTATGTGATCTAGTGCATTTTTTTCATTTTGTGTGATAACCCTTCCCAGGTGGATTGAAGAAGTTTGGTTGTGCCCTAGTCATATTTATATTTTCTTATGACAAAAATCCCCATCGAGGTTGAATTACATAATATATCCATGTGAGAAATCTACCCCTTAGATCCTCTAGCCTTAATTCATGCAGAGCCAGAAGTAGCAGGGAACTGACCATACCCTTTATCGATGCCTCTCAATCATTTTATACATTTGGTCCATTCTGGATGCCAAGCAATTCCCTGGCTATAATGACATATTCTTGGTTTTTCATCTTTATTTGCCATTTTCTTCAAGTTTGCAAGGCTAGGCATAAGAGGTATAGAATGTATAACTAACACTTTTTTGGTGCCATTGTCAGGGATTGAAAAGACACTTATGGCACTTGTGTTGTCAAGTAATCTTGCAAAGAGCTATAAGTAAATTATAGTTTGAAATATTTATGCCTATATCTTCATTGATCTACTATTTATGGTCATCAATACCACACACTTTATTGCAATCATTTCCAAGGATTAAATTGAAGTCTAGGTCACTTGTGTTTTTGGGGACACTTGCTGAGAGCTACTATCATTTTTAAAGTTCTCTACCTATTTATGCTATTATGGCTATCTTATGGCCATTAACACTAATAAAACTCAACTATTTCCATTACTAGAGACACTCATTATCACCCATGTCTTCAATGTTGTAGCAATCCATTATGGACATGTCAAGAATTGAATGATTTAAAAATTTGACTCTTATTACATTTAGTACAAAATGTTGTTAAAATTGCATGTTAGAAGGTGATTTTTCCCTTTTGAACATAATTTTTAAAATTTTGTTGTCTTTGTTTTATATCTCATCATTAAATTCAACAAAGTATGTTTTTAGCATATATCACAATAGTTTGTTAACTGTTATATTTTAGAATCTTGATTCTAGTGACAAATCAAATTTTATCATTCTGATTTCAAAAGAAGATTAGTGCCTGTGTTGTATATCTCTATTAAGTGTTAGCTTTGAGTTTTTTTAATTATAAAGCTAGAAGGACTGAGGTCATCCTTCAAAGGTGAGTCATCTAAGAACCTTGTCTCACCCTTAAGTGTTCATTAGAATAGAAGGAGATAAGTTTGGAGTTCTGTTAAAGGGAAGAGTTCAACTGATAAAGAGTGTTTAGACTATCAAGATTCTCATAATATTGAATTTTTTGTTGAACTCCTCATTATTGAGGACCTTCAAAAGTATATTAGTCATTCTAAGACTTATAGTCCTATTTACTATCTAGGTCCTTCTCAGCTAGCTAAATCCCCTCCTAAGTTTGATCCACCGAGTCTAACTCACTCACTCCCTCACATCCATTTTTCATTTGTTATTGAACCTCCCATTAATCAAATCATGAGGCATGGAGACCAAGCTGAGAATGAGTATCCTAAATTATGTATTCTTAGGTTTAGAACTATCAATTTTGATGACATGGAAGGTTATCCTATTGAGGTCCCAAATGAATTAAAAAACTACCATCCAAATTTCCAAGGGAACAATGTAGTGAGTGGTGATAATCAATTAATGGATTTTCATAATATCATTGAATATTATGAGGTTGAGCTTCAGAATGTTTGCATTAAATTATTTTTGCACACGTTGGAAGAAAATGCATGAGAGTGGTTTAATTCCTTTCCCCATGGATGCATTGATTCATGGGAAGAAATGAAAAATGCTTTTAGAATTTAGTATGGTGATAGAATTTATTTAATGGTTATTTTGGCTAAGGTTGAAAACATCTAGAAGAAACCAAATGAATGTGTGTAGAACTTCAATACATATTTCAATAAAACTATGATGGGGCTACCTAATAACATCAGGCCTAGTGATATAATGTGCTTGATAAAATACTATGATGCCTTTGACATGAAGGCTACATACTTATTGAGGAACAAAGCTCCCATAAACTTACGGTTGGAATTCAATATGACCATCCAAGTTGAGAAAAATATAAAGGTTATGGAAAATCACTTAAGCAAGTGGGTTGATGTAAAGTTTGTTAATATGGAAAAATGTAGTCCACTAAGATAGCCAACCTTGAGGAGATGGTTAAGACTTTGACCTCCACTATCAAAGAAATGTCATACAAGTTGGATAGAGTAGATAAAGGTATCCCTCATGTGTCTACCAGTTAATAGAGGGATCTAAATATGAATCAATCACAAGGAATCATTTCTTTCCACAATTAAGATAATGATAGAAGGAAGAGGCCTACACATAATGAAAGAATGGATATAAATCATAATAGAGGAGCTATAAAGGAAGTGTCTAATCTATTGAATGCCAAATTAAATGTTGTAAATTATAATTTTTAAATTAATTTATGTGATATATGATACCTTCCCCATCCTCCATGTGATACTTATCAACCGATTGATGAAAATATGGATGAACCTGAGTTTGTCTTATCTAATGATGAGAGTTTCATGTTCAATTATCAAAGTATCCAAATTAAGATGTATGCCTCCATGAAACTACTAAGTATTACTACTATTGATCATTTTTAGAGTGTATTACAGAAGGTATATGCACCAACTTGAGAATTTTATTATGACGTTAATATGGCACAAGCATATGAATTTCCCAATCATGATTCCAAGTTTTTAAGATCATTGGTGATTAAAAAATATGATGGGGGGATTCCATCAATAGAGAATATACAACTATTAATTAATGCAACATTTACCCAAGAGAGATAATATAACTTGAGAAATAGGTAATAAGGTGTTTCTCCTCAAGACACTAACCCTACAAATCCAAAGGCAGGGGATGCAAGTAAAGAATTTAAGAAAGCTACAATAGTCCCAAATTTGTCCAAACTAGCACTTGATTCCCAAGTTGCTAAACCAATAGGTGATCTAGTTAATAATAGAATGCCCTTGCTATCTAGTATCCCCAAAGGTGTTAATGATGTTAGAAATAATCAACCCTTGAAGATTGTTGTTCATAATGCTAATTCCACCCAACCTACTCCACTTAGTACTCTGAATTATTGTATCCTAGCTAAAGGTGTTGTCACCCTTCCACCTAGTAGACCTCTTCTATAATATAACATATTTGATATGGCCCAAGTGTTGAGCCAACTAAAAATCACCATATCACTTGTTTATTTATTATGAATACCAAAACATAGGAAGAAGGAATTTGAATATTTAGAATTTAGTGATAAATCAGTTTGAAATGAAATTAATTTACCCCAAACACCCTCAGAAGAAGATGAAGAATTAGAATAGGTTTTTGAAATAGCCCTAAAGATATATTTGGGGACTATATTGATAGAACATCATTTAAAGGTGGATCAATTTCATGCAACCATCTTTATCAATGGTTTGATTGTCCATAATTGCATGTTTGATTCTGGAGCCTCTTGTAATGTGATGCCCTTGGGTGTCCTAAATCATCTTAGAATAAATATTACACCATCCTTTAGTAGGTGTTATGCCATGGATTTAGGAGAGGTACTAGTTGTTTGACAAGTTGAAGGGTTGGTAGTGAAGTTGGTAGTGTATCTAGGTAAATATTTTAATATGGATGTGGTATTTTTGGACTATTAGCCTAAATGAAAAATGCTATTATCATGTAAATGGGATGATAGCATGGGTCGAAATATACAAATGAGCTTATCTCATGCCAAAATTCTATTATGGGGTAAGATTGTCAAAATTCATAGGCAACTGAAGATGATAAAAATAATTGAAGATCTAAAGCATGCCCTAAATGAAGTTTTGGACATAGATGTGGAATTGGGTAGAATCATTGTGAATATTGATGCTAATGATTATGCTATTGTTTTTGATGTTGAACCTGACAACAAGGGTGTTGTTTGTAAATTGGAATTTGATGAGACTTATTACAATCTTGGAAGTGGAGCTCGGGTCATATTTTATGCCCTTAAGGATAAATATTTTAAGTTCTCTTTCAAGTTACATTTTGAGTGCATGAATGACATTGATGAATTTGAAGCAGTCTTCGTTGGTACTCACCTCATTACAGCTGAGAAACAAATTTATTTATAGCTACTAAAAAGTTGCCAAGTTCTATTGGCTTGGTCTTATTCAAATTTAAGATCATATAAGAAGTATTTATTTTAATATGTCATCCCATGACAACATAGCAAAAATACCATCATGTATATGCAGAGATTGGTTTACTTCATCTTGGCCACCAAGCTACTGGTAAAGTTCAATTTTTTTTGGCATGATGAGATACAAGAGCTACTAGTTGATGGCAAATAGTTGAAACACTTCCTTGACTAAACCCTTGACTATGTATATAATTTGTATAATATATAGTATTATTGTATCATTTCTTTGTTTCCCCTCTACTTTGGGCCTTGTTTGTATAGTTTATTTTTGTGTGTTTATTTTTAGATCCTCCTAACATGTTTTTATCAGTCTGCCATGTTTTATTTAGCCTTCATGAGTGTTTGATGATAAGCTACTCATATTTTAGGCTCCATGAGCAAATGGATTGGCACCCTATCATACGTATTAGGGTTCTTTGCACACCCATAAGGGGTGCATGTCTCTAAGAAAGATCCAATGTTAGTGCCCAAAATTACACGGATCAATTGTGCCCTTATTTATTTTAAGTCCCTAATTTTTTTAGCATGCTTCCTGTCTAAAAGTGTTCACCCAAGGTCAAGATATCCTATTTTTGCCTCAAAAAAGAAAAATACATTTCTTCATTCATTAATAATCCCCTATTCCTACCCTTGCCTTGTGTAAACCCTATAATGTCTTTGTTTAAATAACATTTAATATTTTTGTGGTTTAAACATATCGACAAAGATGTATGACCCAAACAAAAATAAATGGTCTTTTATATCTAAAATGAACACCTCAAGGGTTCCTTTTGTTGGGATTGCTTATGAAGGTGCATTTATACCTATTATCTTGTTGGAAAAAAATATTTTAGCTACTTCAAATTCGTATTAATTACTGGATGGTGTTAACAACTCCAACATCTAAAGATCAAATGGCTACAATGGAATAAACTAGTGCTACATTGTGAAATTGAAATCCATGTAGTTATTATAAGTGCTAATGTATCATATTTTAGCCAATGAGTAGAGAAATCCCCACACCATCATGCCCCTTACCACATAAGAGTGTTGAATAATGATAGTATTTAATTCCTTAATCCTTAGAAATGGTAGAGGAGTGGTTAGCAGGGTTTTAATGGTCAATCCATAGGTTAACAGATCTACCTAAATTATCAAATGTAGTTAAATATAACATGCAATTTATAAAAAAAATATACACCTTGCTTCCCATTCCACATTGGAGGCCATATAGAAGTATGAGTCTATGCTTTAGTAAGATTTCCACATGGAGGATTCCTACCCATGTGGAGGCAGTGGCTTTAAATGCAATAAAGTTTCATTATAGTTTGGTTTTTAAAACATATAGTTGACCAACCATCCCATATGGAAATTATAAACAAATAAAAATATTGTAAATATTTATATGTGTATGGAAACACATGGTATTTGGTGGCGATTATATCTTTGATTGCAGTTTGATCGAGGTAAATTATAAAATACATATAAAATTCCCAGTGGAGATTTTAAAGATAAAACACAAATTATAAATAAAATAAGAAAATCCCATGGTAAAAGCATGGTGGAGATACACCATGCCAAAATAAATTTTCAAATTTCAAGTGTTGTGATGGTTCTTAATCCCACATAATAAAGACATGAATGTGGATAGTAGAAGGTGGAATCCCATAAGAAATTTGAAACTTATCCTAAATTGCAAATTTCATAACCAATTCTAGATCTTCTGAGACATAAAACAATATAAGTAGGAGAGTCAAAAGGGTAAAGGGCATGAGTACGGAGTTGGTAGTGGTGAAATATGTGAAAAGGAAATAAGAGACTTCAGTTCTATAGGAAAAACATTCATATAGTAGAGGTAAAAATAAAATAGGTGAAGGAAATGGAAAATTAAGGATGGACCTTCTTTTAGTTTTCATTCAAAACCTTCATCTCCAAACAAATATTTAAGAACTCAAAAATTTAGTTCAAAGTAGCTATTTATAGTTTAGATTATTGCATTTCATGTTGTATGGTTCTCTTATATCAATTTGTGATATGGAAATTCAAGGATGCATAGCCATTTGAGTAAGATATAATTAGAGTGGCTTCCCATCTTGAAAATTTTAATGATACAAAAGTGAAGGATAACATCACAAGTTGTTATCTCATGAGAGACATGTGTTGTCTTTCATGGATAGAGATCTATAAAATTTATGATGCTTTGTGAGGGCTACCAGTGATGATTCCACGGTCAGTGCATTGGTGTTACCGAACATGATGTGATAACTTATGGTTGGGTTTGCTATTTTTACATATGCTAGAGGCAACTTGTAGCTCTTCATTCTCATTTTCAAGTACAAGGTTAAAAAATTAAATAAGATTAGGTGATTCTGAATTGAAAATGGTTCGTGTGGTCTTGACTCTAGATCTAAGTAAAGGAGCTTTGTGAATATACATTTGACCCTTTTATTCCTCTAGTATGCATGAGTTTTGAGGATTATGCTATATGTACATGTAATAAAATTAAATGGAATACATATGGTTATGATTTGAAGCAATTGAAGGATATTCATAGTGAAGATATTGGTGCTACCATCATCTTACCAAGGGGAAGATTAACCTTTGGATCTAGTGACAAATAAATATGAATGGTGATGCAATGTGGATTGCCTTGAAAGTCCATTTACATGATTCAAGATGAAGAAAACATCAAAATTTTAAATCAACAAGGATGAAGAAACATTTGATGGAATCCATGCTTTAGGATTTTCTCCATTGTCTACATTTTTTTTAGTGCAACAGTGTAGCATCTTCCAAAACAATTCCTATGCTAGGGGAATGGACCAGGTTATAGGAATGGAGTGAGTTGAGAAAATCCAAAAATTGCAAGTTTAAAAAAATTATAAATAGGACCCTAAACTACCTGAGAGATTTTAGTGGGAACAACAACTTGAAAAATACAAGTCTCCAAAATACAACTATAAATTTTGGTCAATTCTACCAGTCTTGCTAGTCAAAGCACATGGGAATAGTGAACTCAAGAAGAACTTTAGGGAGATGTTGAGAATAAATTAAATTTTACACTCTACAAATTGTAAATTACACCTAGGTTCCTCTACCCTCAGTCAATGATAGTCAAAAGATGACCTTAATGCAAGGGGGAGCTTCCATAGCCAAATGTAATTTTGAAAAATTACAAATTGATTTGTAGTTTTGGATTCCCCAAAAGGAACCTTTCATGGAAATGGGAACCTCAACTACAATTTGTAATTTTCTAATTTGTAATTTGCTAATTTGTAAAATTACAATTTTGTAAATAATAATTTGCAAATTGTAGTTCAGTAAATTACAATTTACAAATCTAGAATTTGGAAATTGTAGTTTTATAAATTGTAATTCTACGAATTGTAATTTAAAAATTTCAAAACTGCTACTAGGACCTAGATTTGCCCAGAACAAAGGAAGATTACAAATTTGCAAAGGTGACCATAATTTCCCTAAAAGTTCAAAAAGTGAAAATAATGAATTTATGCGCTAAAAAAATGTGGAGGAAATAATAAAAGGAAAATTTACAAAAAGAAAATGTGAAATTTGTAAAGTGTGAAAAAGGAAAAGTGTTGAAAAGCAAGTTGTAGATAAAAACTAAAAAGGTCAAATAAACCTAAGTATTGCATTTTCTCATCCTTTCCTTGTTCAAGTTCCTTGATGGGAGAGAAATTGTAGGTTTGCAAGATCAAGGATGGAAATTGGAGGAAGATCATTCAAATAGCCATGGATCTATAATATTCCCATTCTATCATTGCAAGATTAGGTTGTTCCATGCAGTGCATCATAGGAAAGGGAAGTTGTCCATGAGGTTCCAACTATGCAAGCAAGTGGTAAAGGGCATATGCATTTAGTTACATATGAAAATAAAGTTTTTTGGATTTCACCATGAATATTCACCTTCCAACTCATGTAAAATTCATCTCCAACAAATAAATCAGAGGGCTTGTTGCAAATCTTCATCATTCCTTGTAGAGGCAGTTAGAGCAATGATTTTTCATGAAAATGGTTAAATATTCTAGGTGTGGCAGAGGGCATATTATATTTGGGAGCATCTTGGAAGAACTTGTAGGGTTTTTTTATAATTTTAAAAATTTCAACCCTCATTCTTGGATTTGAAAAGGGCAAAAAGTGTATAAATAGAGGACATCTCCTCTATTTTAGGCACTTGTTGGTCTTTGTTTTTCCTAAGTATAGGCTCTTCCCATTTTTTGGAATATAGATGTGTGTATTTTGTTTCTCTTGATAAGGTGGTTGTAGTTGTACAGCCATTCGCAAGCTCTAAGAGCATGTTTATATGTTTCCCATGTCCAACATGGAGCAAATCCACCATGCTTATCCTCATGGTAGCATTTTGAACATTGATGTATGTAAAAGGTTTCTTCAAAGATAATGGAAAATACCTATGGTTCTTACTTTTTTCCTATCAATGAAATGTAATAAGATGTTTTACATGATATGCTGATTGGATATCTAGTTTTATGCTTATGTATGGTTGTCATCTTGGGTATAGATCTCGCTTATAAACCCCTTTTTGAATAGAGATTTGGAAATATTTTATTAAATTCCTCTTAATGGCACCCTATCTTCATGAATTTGATATGAAAACATATTTGAGATTCTATGTGCAGTGTATTCTCTATGGTTTTAAGGATCATTTGGGTACTTGCATTTTATTGGCACTAATGGATGTAAACCATTCTTTGCAATTCCCATTAGCTTGTAAGTCATGTTGTTTGTATCTTTGCAATAAGTAATGTCATAAGTATTACAATAATCCCTATTGTTTGAAAACCACCAACACACCACCCCCTTTTTCTACTATCAATTTATCCTACCCTATCCCACCATACTAGATAATACACCCTTTGCATACCATAAGTGTTTTTTTCCTTTTAGATGCATAAAATCTTGCATACTTAACACGTTTCTATATTTTGTGATTTTAAAGTCCCATAAGTGTAGTTTTCCATTCAACCCATGTTGTTGAAAATTATTTATAATGAATATTTTTGTCACTCTCCTATCTATCTTTAGTAGCTTGTATGTGATCTAGTGCATTTATTCATTTTGTGTGACAACCTTTCCTAGGTGGAGTGAACAAGTTTGGTTGTGCCCTAGTAATATTTTTTATTCTTTATGCCAAAATTACCTATGGAGGTGGAATTACAAAATCTCACCTTAGTTCAGGAAGAGCTAGAAGTAGCATGGAGCTAACCATACCCTTTATCGGTGCCTCTCAGTCATTTTATACATTCGATCCATTCTTGATGCCAAACCATTCCCCATATATAATGACATATTAGAGGGTTCTTTATATTTTTTTTCCATTTTATTCACGTGTGAAAGGTTGAGAATAAGAGGTGTATAACTGGGAACCAATAGGTTCATAATTTATATTCCTAAATTCTTTACCAATCAATATTTCCATAGATATATATGGTTTTGGAATAAAAAATAGTTGATTTAGTTTATATTCAACATACTTCTTATTTGTGAGGAGGTGATTTTAGTGGTGATGGCAAGGGGAAATAATATTCTGCATAAGACCTAGATTTTTGGTGGATATTATATTTACATTAATTACACCCATTACAAGGGCACATAACTTACAAGCTGGAATGTTATTTGATTGGAAGTTTTTTATTTTGAAGGATAAATAAGTATGACATGTGGCTTATTTGATTATGTTAAGGATCCTCATTTGTTATCTGACTTAAATCGGTTGTGCAGTGTTATTGATTTGAAAATAATACATTGAGGTTCATAAACCTATATTCAAACTTATGTTTGTCTATGATGTTAATATATTGAGATGAGATGCATTGTGATGATGAGAGGAAATGATAGGATATTTCAAGGTATATTGTACACTAAATGGCTCATAGTTCATATATGCCCCAACTTAAGTGATGTGTTCTAATTTACATGATCTATGCCCATTCAAATGGTTTTTGTAGCTCCCAAGGTGGTGGTATATTTTATTATCTTTATTTTATTTGGTTATAAAAGGATTCCATGTCTAATATATAGCTTGAATAAAAAATTCAATGTTTTTTATGTGGTGGAAATACATCAATGTTATGGACTCTATCTTAGTTTTTTTGTTATGGCTAAATCAAGTCTCAAATATTTTCCAAAGTGCATGCCACATGGGTATGTAAGGAGACACCATGGGTGATATAGTGCAAATTCCATGCTTGAGGAGTTATTAGTTGAGATAAGATGTGCTTGATGGGTGATTGGTCCTAGATTAGTTTGAAAATCTTAATATGATGTTCATAACAAAGCATCAAGCTCAACTAAATGATAAGATTAATACAAAATATCATAGTATAGATCTAGACTACAATATTGAGTTTTAAAGAAGGGCACAGTAGCTTTGATGGTAATAGTTAATATGTACATTTCTCTAAACACATTGGGAAGTATAATACCTATATAGAGAAAATAGATCATGATAGGTATAAAAACATGCTTACATATTTCATAAGGATAATCTAATATTGATAGAATACAACATGATTTATGATAGTCCATAAGTTGGCATACATTCAAATGGTAAACTTAATTAAAAAGTGTCACATTCTCACTGATGTCAATCAATTCAATCTTGAGTCTTTAATAATATTAATCCAATATTATTTTTGTTAGGTTTATTAATATTATGTATTTAGGGATACATTTGTTTTATAAAATATAATAATGCTAATAATATATTATATTATTATAAAAATGTATTTTAATTATACATATTATATAATTATTTTACAGTAGTACTATATATTATAATAATAATAATAATAATAATAATAATAATAACAACAACAACAACAACAACAACAACAATAATAATATAGTATATATGATTTTCATATTAGATGAGATCAATAGTTATACTAATTTTCGCTCCCTTGATTAATGAAACCTTGCTTTATGAAAACAAAATATTACATCCATTTTTTTGATTCAAATGATATATAACTCTACATCTAAAGTGTATCTTAAATCAGCATTACATTGCAATTGATGTTGGGATAAATGTCGACACACCATAATCTATCTTGTAGATTTCATTCATCCATGTTGCAAGTATATTGACACATAAATAAATTAATTATCCTGAAGAACATATGTACTTGTAATTTTATGGATATAATACACCAGGGTGCCGATAAAAATATTATATAATTATATGAAATATAATCAAATAATATGATACTTACATTGACGAACATGTTAAATGTTTAGAACACAAGTACATATGTTATTAAGCCTAATTAATTACTCTAGTTGTCTTGTCTAGACATTAATGCCATTTTAATGTTAATTCAAGTTGACATCATACATGGAGGCTTGTCACAATCAAATCAGCTCTCATGACATACTTATCAACCCTTGATAGTATCAAATGACCAATCAATGAAGTTTCCACCCTACCAAACTATGAACCCCTTTACAATGTGTGAAGACCATGTGAATCCATATTTGGTGTATAAAATAGGCACTTTGATGAATAGTTGATTTCCACATAATATGAAGGAATATAGAACCTCTTTTTCTATTATCACCTTCACAAGAATATGAGACTATTTTTCATTACTACTTCATACACAAAAGGTGATATGGGGTCATTGGTTATAGGTTTTGAGTAAGGTATCACTGTCGATTTACAATATTTCACTTTCTAAAACTACACATTACCAAAAGAAAAAATTACATTCCTTTTGGTGTATCTTACAATTTTAATTAATTAATATTATAATATTAATATTTAAATATATTAATATAATATATACTATGATTATTCTAGAGGAATTTTTATTAAGAGGAATAATTTTGAGATTCATCCATGAATATTTTGATGTTGCTCACATCATATTGACAGTTGTGATTGGCATGGGATCCACCTATAGATAAACACTAGTTTTCTAATGTTTTATCTCCCAATCAAATTATTATGCATTTACAGATACAACCTATGTTATCGTCCCAAAAACATAGATTAATTTTGAATAAAATTTACATGTCACACATCATGTTGTAGAGTCTCTTTGTATTATATTTTAGTTATTCATTGATAATAGACCAAACTAAAACACAAAAAAAAAAAAAAATTCTAAACATGTATAATACGAACGTAGTGATTCAACTTTCATTTATTTTAACAAATACATAATTTGAAGATAATGCTTGCTAATTGAATTTTAATACTAAAAATTAATCTCAACAAACTTGTACTACTTACCAAGTCTACTATGCAATCACCTAATAGATGAAATATGGTCATATGAAAAATCTTCATGCAAAGTTCATTTCTCCACCATTACACTTTTGTTATTTAACACATAAACAAGGAAAATAAAACAAGTTGATTTTTTAAAGGTGTTATAAGAATGGAGATAAAATAAGACATACAACACTTAGAAAGTTTAATGTCAATTGGTAATAATATGATCGATCCACAATAATGGAGTCACTCACTAGAGTTGATGGCAATGTGGTCACCCAATAGAGTTATTGTTGATTGACGAGAATGTTTTCCCTTGAAAGTGATGTCATCAATTGATGATAGTACCCTTTGAAGATGATATTATCATTGACCAACCACATTAGTATCACCTGATAAGATTACCGTCACTCAATGGCATTGTGAGAACTTTGTGAATAGGTCTGTAGAGTTATGAGATCCAAATTTCAAAGGCAAATTGGGATTCCCTAACTCCATTTTTATGCTAATTGTAAAATACCAAGTTGATTCACATGGACGTGGTGTTTCCAATAGTGGTGGTTTTGAGTCCAACTTTGACATGTAAATTAAGATAAACCATAAAGGAAAGTTGTAGTGCTGAGACCAATGACATATGAGTGTAAGAGGGAGCAAAGAAAAAGTTCAAAAGAGGGTCCCTATTTTTAGTCTAAAAATGGGGCATGTTATATAATCAATGACAATTGTGAGGTAAAATGATAAGGTATTTCATGTGATATCAGACACCAAAGAGCCCATATCATACACCAAGCATAGATTAAGGCCACTTGTATGATTTTCATGACTTATCCATATTACAAATGGGTACATAGCTTGTAAGGTTAAAACATATTTTATTGGAAATTTTATATTATTAAGGTTTGATGATGACATTATGAAAGTCTATTTGATTATGATAAGAATCCACATCTGAGGAGTGGCTCAAATCCATATGAAAAGGTGATTTGTACATGGATAAGACATTTCAAATTAGCATGTTAGTGTAATAATATTGCATAATGATGCATATTAGTTATATCAAATCAAGGTGGTGACATATTTGATTAATTATTTTCTATTTCCAAGGGTGAACAAAGGCATCATGAACATCAATTTGATCATGGTAGGGTTATATGACTCTCTTTATCTTTATTTGGTGAAAAGAATAAATGCAAAATTTTCAAGATGACCACAAGCATACCAAATTTTGTATAGTTTTCTGCATTTGGGTTCAAACCTCAACCTGTTTCTACATGATCCCTTCAAGAACTATGACAATTAGAGCCTCCTCTACCATATATTTTCTGTGATAGATATATCCAATTATACACAGATAAGGTTTCTATTTTTTTGTTGAGTGATTTTTGTGAAAAATTTCACAAGACATAGTTCAATGGGTATTTGGATGAAGAAAAGGTGGAAATACATATCATACCAAAAGCTTGAATTTTATTTTTTGAGGCATATCTATGGAAATATTTATTTTATTGATTTTGTATTAGGTATGTTTTAAAAAGGTTATGAGAGAGGTTTCTAATTTTTCTTCAAAATATGTAAGCAAAAAAACACTCAATAATGGTGCTTAATAGGTGTTTATCTTATAACATTATGGCAGTAACCTATTTTCTACATTTGTCATCATTTTTGTGTATTCTTTGGTCTATAACTTGGAGGCATTTAGATAGGCCATATTACTAAAAATATGACGCTCATTTCCTTCTTTAATGCCCATCATACCATTTTTAGGTTTCTCAAATCCTCGCACCACTTGCCAAGTGTCGATATCTTATTTGTTATAGGATCTAACTAGCTCAAGGTTAGGACTACCACCTAGCAAGCCTTCATTTACCTAAAGGTCTAAATTTACTACCATCATAAGACAAGGGTAGGAGTGTGAGTCAACTATATTATATGAGTGCTTTGGGGTAAAATGTCACTTGAAATTACCTATCACTGCCCCTCACCATCATCTCCTAACTCACTTGAAAATATTCCATGTTCACATATTTGTTTATTGTCATCCCAATTTCCCACCACATGGTTGGACATTTTGAAATCACATAGGATAGGGGTCAGAGGTGTATGGCTTGTGTCAGTTTATCTTGTTAAAATTAATCCAAAATTATGTTTAATTATTCAACTAGAGATTATTATAAATAACATGATGCCACTTAAAATATTTAGTGTAATGACTTTTTAAAAATATCTTGAATTCCTCTTTTCCATAGCCAAATAATAGTTTAAATTAAAAAACTATGTGAAAATAAAAAACATGCTAAAATATAAATTTATTACATAAAAAGTTATAAAAAATAAGAATTATCCCACTTTATCAAATTGCCACACTTATACTAGATGAAAATATCCTCACTTAAAAGATTGTAAATATATAAAAAATTATGAGATCCACAAAATATGTATCAATGGGTTAGGATAAATGTATTTATAGGTTACCACATGTCATTTGTAGACCCATATGTTATATCTCCCAGCCCCACTCTACATTCACAATAAGGAAAAATCTTACCTTATATGGTCTCTACATTGCCTTATAATGGGCTTTGAATGGCCCTAATTCCCATCTCAAAATTATGACTAACACTTTGCAAGCCTTCATTTTCCATGAGGTCTAGATTCCCTATCATCCCAAGAAGGAGTCAGGGATGGTAACGGCCATGTACTCACCTTTCATTGGTTCTAAGAACTCCCAAGCCATGTTAAAATTGGTAAGTCAAGATTATTCCCCTCAACATACCTTTCTTTCATTGAGCATGAGGCTTGTGTACTTTTCCACCATGTTAACAATGGGGAGTCAAAACATGTCATGTTATAGACCTACATGTGAGATCTCTTTGCCCCAGTCTATATTTTCTATATGGATAAATCTAACATGTTATGTGCTCCACACCTACTTATTTAATACATCTCAAACCCCTTTCATGTTTATGAAATGTTCACTCTAATTTTAAAATGTTATAATCTTATTTTCCATGTACTTCATCAACCTACTAACCTATGTACACTTGGTTCCCAACTTAATCATTCTCCCCTAGGTCTATCTTCCTTGTGAACCTACAAGGGATTGAGATTTTAGGGCCATGTGATTTCCTTTCATTGGTTCCCTACCTTCCTCTAATTAACCCCAATCCTTATGCACTCTAACACCTATGTATAGGCTAGGAGAGTCTAAGACTGACAAAGATTTAGGTCTCTTAGATTTTTAATTAAGGTTAGGATGACTTTTTATTGGCTAAGTGGTGATTAATTTTGAGCTCAGGTGCATAACTGAGTTCATGTTGGGTGAATAAATTATGAATGATCGAGCCACGTCAAACTCCATTTGATTTTGGGACAGCCTTGATGGCTTAAACATGCTAGAAATAGGTTGATTATGCATTAGGTGTCCCAAGAATGTAAACCAAATGCTTTTAAATTTAAAAAATGAGTTAGGGCCTAAGATAAAATTAACTAGAAGAGCAAGAAAAGTGTATGGTTGAAGTGATTTCCAAATCTTATGCATAGTGCATACAACATGGATTCATAAGAGGGCATCATTTTTTATATAATGCGAATGTTATGGTACAGGAGTCACTAAATGATAAATAGGTAAATGATTGGTGTTCAATTTATGGTATGTCCACATTATACACTCAAAAGGGAAATACTTAGATGGGCAATATACTCTAAAAATGAGAAGAAATAACTTCTAAATTCCTTTTGACATTCCTTGTACCCTTTGGGAAACTATATTTTTATGTTAAAAGAATTTTAATTAAAATAAATAACTTCTACATTCCTTCTTGTATTTCTTACACCCTTGGAGCAACTACTAGTTATTATACCAGAGGCATTCTATGTGAAAAACTATAGAAAGATTCATCTCACATACTACCTCCAAACCTCATTTTCCCACCGTTATTATATATCACCACATCTGGGAAGGTATTACCTATAGGCTATAAATTTGATTAAAATTATAGATAAAAAAGTATGATGAGTGGTTAATAGTTTAATAGTAGAACTGATAGGGTAATCACTGAGTGAAGGCCATGATAATGGCTTTAAATCCGTGTGTCAAGAGTTTTAGTTTATGATGGTTTACCCATCTTGATCCAAGTTTAATTACAAGCCTTTGGCATGAAATACAATCATTTTTATGGATTTTTTCAAAAACTAGTAGTTGAAAACCTATACATTGTTTTTAAAACCAACACTTATCAAGTTATCTTATATTGGGTTGGTTGTAATTTATCATATACAATAACTAAATATGTGGAAGGTGATGTGAACAATGTTCCTAATAAAAAAAGATTGATTATGAGAGGCCTACTATTATAATATGATTTCCTTGACTAAAAACCTTTTTTTGTGGTGTCCCTTTGTGGAGTCTATTGTACTATTGTTTTGTAGCAAATTGTACTCTCCAATATAAAAGTGATGGATGTTCTATTTTAAATGAAATAAAATTAACCAGTCACTTGATTAAGGATTCTATTCTCTACATCTTTAAATTAACAATGATGAGAATATCATCATAGATTCAAATTCAAATAAAATGAAGAGAAACACTTATAAAAATTAGCCATTGAAACTACAAAAGAATATATATATATATATATATATATATATATATATATATATATATATATATATATATATATATATATATATATATATATGAGAATATCATCATAGATTCAAATTCAAATAAAATGAAGAGAAACACTTATAAAAATTAGCCATTGAAACTACAAAAGAATATATATATATATATATATATATATATATATATATATATATATATATATATATATATATATATATATATATATATATATATATATATATATATATATATATATATATATATATATATATATATATATTTATATTTGTAGTTTCAATGGCTATAACTTTGCAAAATTCCAAAAAATCAACTAATACACAACAACACATAAATTGGCTATGGCATATCAATTAAAACTAAAAACAATATAGCCTAACCAAAAACAAATGTCTGCCAAGTCATGCACATTAGGCCCTTGCATTGAAGTTGAAAAACAACATCTCCAATTCAGGAGAGTTGAAAGAACCCTAGAGGGATGCCTTTATATTTGAACTATGTTCATTTTTTCCTTAGAGTGACCAAGCAAAATATGTTTGTGATTTATGGTGCTTCGTTGTCTAACATCCCCACTCCATAGTGACTCCTTTATTGGTTCATCATTTGCCTTCCCTTATACTACAATACATGTCATGGTAAGCAACTCACCAAGTGTTGTGGAAACAATTCAACAAATTGTTAATGGTGTGGAATTTGGGCTTTAACCTTTTTCTGGGAGGATACTATGATTCTCGATACAATGATATTATTAATATAAAATATAGATTTATATAAAATATAATATATCATAATAAAAAAATATATATTCATATAGAATATAACATAATATATAATACATAATATGTATTAATAAAATATAATATAAATCTATAAAAGTATAATATATAAGATATCATAATATAAAATACATGTTATTATAAAATATATATTAATATAAAATATAGATATTAATATAATATATTATAGAAAATAGAATATGATATAAAATATAAAATATAATAAATCTTAATATAAAATTAATTTATAATATAATATCCAAATATAATATAATCTTGATATAGACATTTACAAGCTTTTGTATTCTCATTCTTATTGACACTAAAAAACTATTCTATTCGTAACAACAGTGCTTATTTATTTTTAGTTGATGAATTGAAGGAAGTTAAAATTTATATTAATCCTCAACCTTTTACTCAGTAGCCTTCATCTTAAATGACCACTTTTTCTTTCGCTGGGACTTAGCTAATTTTGTGTAGTTTTTTGGATAAGGGTTCGAATCCCCACTAATTTTCACATGCTCTCTCAAAGCACTCTGGTGGTATGATCCCCCATAGCACTCACATATAATTTGAACAAAAATGATTTTGAAAGAACTTTATCAAACTCATTGACCCCACAAAACACTTTGAAACATAGGGTCATCATGACAATGTATGTTTGAGAAATACCTCAAAGAAACATTTATGTTTAATAAGATTTCACTTGTTTCAATCATTTATTGAGAAATTTAAATAGTTTGGTTCAAGCCATGTATTGGATTCATATATGTGACATGTCATTGAACTTTGCATGTGCACCTAGTCAGGCAAGTGATCAAAAGAAATATGGGGCTAATGTGCATGAAAATTTGAGGTGTTTAATCATAGCATCACTAGATGCAAATCTATTGCACACCAAAAGTAGGGCATGGCTAATTGAGCACTTATCAGTATGGTTGAGTGTGATCCAATATGTATGTATGTATGTATGTATGGGGTCATGTACCAATCCATAATGTTCTTTCATAGATAGATAGATAGATGTATATGGAGACATGGTCAGTCATGTTACATATATAGATAGTGGATGCCACACACACACACACACACACACACACACACACACACATATTTGGAACCTCGATTAAGACCCTATCTACCTCAAAGCATATCTCGTTATGCCCATCTATATATCCCATAGAAAATACTAATCTCTATTGACACACACACACACACACACACACACACACACACACACACACACACACACACACACACACACACACACACACACACACATATTTGGAACCTCGATTAAGACCCTATCTACCTCGAAGCATATCTCGTTATGGCCATCTATATATCCCATAGAAAATACTAATCTCTATCGACACAAATAGATGTATAGGCTAATGGTTTTACCACTCTGAATGATCTATATGATATGGCAAGGTCCCATATAGATATATAGGCAAATGGATGGTTCTAAATAGATATATAGGCAAATAGATGGAGATATCCCATCTTGGATAGGTGTGTGGTCTGAGTTCTAAATACCCATCTTAGAAACTATGCAATATAAGACCAACCCATATATATAAATAGGGATTCCCAAATTGATATATAGGTAGATGAATAGGTATCTATCAAATGTATATTTATGTGGGTCTCTTGTCAATCTAGAGTTTGGAGAGGCTTATAGATTGATTAACGATCCCTATCTCTTTATTTGGCAAACGCTCTTGACTACTATAACTATTATACGGGAGCTTAGAGGAAAGGGCCAAAGATTAAGAATCAATAATCCACATCTATCACTATGTGTGTTCGATTCCAATGGCATCACACTCTCAGTCGAGTACACTGTATCGTCTTTTTTTAGTGAATGCCTTTGTTGAATATCAGGTCGCCATGTACATAGGGGTCAGCCCTGTCAATGCAAATCCAGAGCCTGGTGTTAGAATTGAGTATGTTTAGAACTGATAAGATGAGGACAACTGTACCCTTGTCAGGGGAGTGTCAGGGTTGTTAATAATAATAATAATAATAATAATAATAATAATATTAATAATAATAATAATAATAATAATAATAATAATAATAATAATAATAATAATATATATAGTTTTTAAGGTCCACAATGCCAATTAATGCCTTGGTTATGGTCTACAAGGCATGTCCAGCATATGGGACCACCTCATACTCCCATCGTGGGGAGGCACCTTACTGTGCTTCGAATATGAGGCGTGCAATCCCTACCCCCTGCAGGATTTGAACCTGTGACCTCCCTTCTAGGAGCACATATTCCTTGCCCTTAAGCCAACTCAAGTGCACAATCAAGGAATCATTCAATGAGCGAGCTCCTACTTCTGGACTCTTTCAACGTATATTTCAGTTTCCCTTACATATTTAAAAAACACTCCCGACACTCCTCTTATCTGGTGCGACGTGTTAGAGGGAGGCGTTATCTATTTTGTTCTCCTCCATGCAGACTGTATGGCCATGAGGGTTGTGAGCGGTTCCGAAGCCACGGATGTGCTCTTTAAGTTAGCGTTTATTATTGATGCCGGATCCGCCTACGTAAAGCCACAGCTTCGCGCAATTTTTTCTCGTGGTTGTCTCAGTCTCCACGCAGCGCGAACCCCTTCCCGCATTTCGCACTTGAAACACGTTCGTCATCTCGTCATGCTTCCGCTGGCAGTGTCTCTACAGCCTGCGGAAATATTACGGCGGCTTCACACGCGAGAGATGTATGTTGTTTTTGCAACCCTTTACCGAACAGTCATTATGCCGTCTCAGAATGGCCGACGGATTGGCCCCTCGAAGCCTTTCTGCACCTTTCCGATATTGAGAACCATGTACGGATTGGCCCCTCTAAAGTTTAAATTTGTATTCTGGAATAGAAGTAGGAGTCCGTGTACGATTGAACGCCTTGTTGCAAAGGAGGCAAGAAAATTGCGTAGGTTCCACCAGAATTTGTGCTGACGTGGGGATCCAATACTCTCCTCCTCTCTCCTTGTCCGAGGTGGAGGTGGTCGGATGCACATTATGTAATGTCGCGGTCACTCTTGAATCCTCCTCTATCAAGAAGGCGAAGCGTTTATGAGTGTTGGATAAGCTCGGAAAGGAGGGCCTGTGAAAAGATCTTTGAAATTAGAGGCAAATACTTCATTCCAATCCATGAATTTGACTCTACGTGCACAACCAAAGTGGATTCTAAATATAAGGTCATAATAGAATATTGATAGAAGATAACATAATGTCATACTTTCAAACGGTAAACTTAAAAAAATGTCACATTCTAGGCTCCGTTGTCACTTAATTCAGTCTTGGGTCTTGAGGAAGATTAATCCTCCTCCTCCTCCATCATCATCATCATCGTAAATGTTATATATATATATATATATATAAAATAAAATATATTAATGTTAATAACATATCCAATTTTTATAAAATATATTTTAATTATACATATTTTATTTATTATTTTATTATAATATTATATAACAACAACAACAACAACAACATATGAAGGTAATACTATATGAGATCAATGGCTATAGTAATTTACACTCCCTTGCTTAACATAACCTCACTTTATGAAAAAAAAATATTAAATCCATTTTTCTGATTAAATTGTTATACAACTCTACATCTGATGTGTAACTTGAATCAACCTTACATTGCAATTGATGTTGGGAAGATACGTTGAGGTCCGTTGTGTTGGTTGAATATTTTGTCAATCAGCGTACTGATAAACAAAATAGGTCTGATCATCCAATGTAGGAAGATTGGTCGTCCAAATGTGTATGTTTACCACATCAAAAGGGGACTAATCTCTCCTCTCATCAAGGGGACGTTCCATATATATATATATATATATATATATATATATATATATATATATATATATATATATATATATATATATATATGGTCTTGAGGAAGATTAATCCTCCTCCTCCTCCATCATCATCATCATCGTAAATGTTATATATGGTCTTGAGGAAGATTAATCCTCCTCCTCCTCCATCATCATCATCATCATCGTAAATGTTATATATATATATATATATATATATATATATATATATATATATATATATATATATATATATATATATATATATATATATCACATTTTTATAAAATATATTTTAATTATACATATTTTATTTATTATTTTATTATAATATTATATAACAACAACAACAACAACAACATATGAAGGTAATACTATATGAGATCAATGGCTATAGTAATTTACACTCCCTTGCTTAACATAACCTCACTTTATGAAAAAAAAATATTAAATCCATTTTTCTGATTAAATTGCTATACAACTCTACATCTGATGTGTAACTTGAATCAACCTTAGATTGCAATTGATGTTGGGAAGATACGTTGAGGTCCGTTGTGTTGGTTGAATATTTTGTCAATCAGCGTACTGATAAACAAAATAGGTCTGATCATTCAATGTAGGAAGATTGGTTGCCCAAATGTGTATGTTTACCACATCAAAAGGGGACTAATTTCTCCTCTCATCAAGGGGACGTTCCATATATATGTATATGTATATGTATATGTATATGTATATGTATATGTATATATATATATATATATATATATATATATATATATATATATATATATATATATAAACAAAAAAATAATACTCAAGGGTAGAACAAACCATCTATCTCTCTTTTTTCAGAGATGATGTGTGCAAATCAAAGGAGAAATCTTAGGGATAATGATAGAAAGCACTCCTCTTCTTTCAGAAGTACTATTCAACAAACCACAAGAATCCTTCTGGTAGTAATTGCAAAATGTCACCAAGGACGTAGTAACCAGTAGATTGAGATGTAGCACAAAGTCTCCACCTCAATTGTGCAAGAGTGATATATGAAGGACAATGAGGGCACAAAGTCATCCTAAGGTCCTTTACATAGAAACAAAAAAGAAACACACTAAAGGCAATTGTGGGGGCACAAAGTCTCTCCACAGTTGGCCTTAGGACACCTTCCTGACTACTTTTGCTAATTCTAGTTCTTGAATTGAAGGAACAGAAAATATATTAAGGAAAAAGACATAAAAACATTTTCCCCAATAACAATGATATCACAACACAAAGTCTGAAAAGTCACTTGCTTTCTTATTCCAATAACAAAATATGATCAACAATATGAGCTTAAAGTCTCAATAATGCCTTTCAATTTGGGCAGAGTTTTGTTCCTGATAATCAGAGAGAGAGAGAGATCCTCATTCAATAAAAGAGAGTCCCTTATATAGCCTCTTCAAGAAGGATTTGGGAATAGTAACACATCATGTTGCATTTAATTTTGTTAAGAAGACATGCTGGAAGTTAGGGGCATTTACCCATTTACTTTTCTCAATGCAGAGAAATGGGTCACGCTATTGAAAGTTTGCATCTTTCAATATCCACTTGGCAATCTACTTCTAGGAACATATCTGATTCGCAAATGTTTTTGGTCATCCCCCCTTTTCTGGTTATTTCAATCGGGTCCTTGATTCAATTCGATGATTTATTCCTTAGTCACTTCTTACTAGTCTTTTGAGAACCTTGTGGAAGATGACACTTGGCAGCTTCTGCTGCATTTGATATTGTGCCTCAATAGATGACACGTGATGGCTTCCGCTGTGACTTTGAAGATGACACATGGCAACATAGCGGGTTTTCTATTTCTTCAAACTTCTCTTTCAGAGGAAAAAGTCTGAAGGAATTCCTTTAGACAATTTATCTGAAGGAATTGTCTCTTTGTCAATTTTTCCAGGGGAATTTTTTTAAAGGAAATCCCTTTGCTCTTTTGGGCTTTGAATTGGTCCATTTGCCTCCTTCCTACCCTTCACAAGGGCTGTTTGATCTCCTAAATTAGTCTTTCAAGTTTTTACAATGGTTCACTTCAGCTTCTGAGTGTCCTCTGAAAGGGCTATTTGCCCCTTGAAAATTTGCCTTAGTCGATTTTATGTGAATCTCAAATTGTGACACATGGCAGCATTCGCTGCTCTTAGAAACAAAGTGAAATGAGGCTCAGAAGATGACACTTGGTAGCATCCGTTGAATTCTATCAGGTTTTTGTTTCCTTCCTTAGTCACTTTTGCGATGAAAATTCCCTCCGCAAGGGCACTTGTGTCTTTGAAACTTAGGGCACTCCTTTGAACTTGTTGCTTGAATCGACTGATTAAACCAACTTTGGTTCAACGGTTCAATGGTTCATTCCCTTGTTTCTATTGACCGCTTGAACCAAGATTCTTCGAAACAAGCCTCGTTGAACCCATTGAACCTTGAACCCATTGAACCTTTGAACCAAAGTGGTTCAATGGTTCAATGGTTCATTCCCTGAAAATGACTAAGTGTCAGAAACTTGTTCTTTTGATTGAACTTGCATGTAGAAGCCTTTGAATTGGCTGAACCATTAGTCTGTCACTTCCTTGTTCTTTCTAAGCTCTTTGATCTTCATCACACTGGTTGAACCTTTGAACCTATGAACTCATTGAACCTTTGAACCAAAGTGGTTCAGTGGTTCAATCGGTTAATTCTTTTTATTTGGCTAAGTCCCTTTGATCTTTTTGAACTAAACGCATTAAACCCTTTGGTCATTGAACCTGTTGAACCATTGAACCCATTGAACCTTTGAACCAAAGTGGTCTAATGGTTCAACGGTTCAATGGTTCAAGCCTTCTTCTCTTTGATAAGTGTTTTGAAGCCATTGAACCTTGAAGTGGTTGAACTTTGAACCTTGACAAATGCGCTTAATTCTTGCTACTGATGTTGAACCTTTGAACCCATTGAACATATTGAACCAAAATGGTTCAAGGTTCAACGGTTCAACGGTTCAATCCTTTCTTTGAAGCTTGCCGATGAACTTTTTTGGTTGAACATTGTCGTTGAACCAACTTTGAAATTGCCTAAGTGCTGAGAGCTTGCTTCTTTCCTGTAGAGTTGTAGAAATCAACCTGTGAAGCCTATAGAACTTGGCCTGCATAGTCCATAGATTTAAGCCTGCAGAGTTTGTAGTTTCAAGCCTATAGAATCCATAGATTCAAGCCTGCAGAGTCCATATATTTTTGGAAAAGCTTTGAAAAATGAAGAACTTGAATGCTTAGAACAATTCTTGAAAAGGGGAGGGAGGATTTTGGTCTGTTGAACCAAAATAATTCAAATGTTGTCCCAAAAATAAGTGATATTTTTGGGGGACAACACATTGATCTTTCTTGTAGATTCTATTCATCTAGTTGCTAATAAATTGACATCAAAATAAATTAATTAGCCTTAAGAACATACGCACACGTAGTTGAATAGATACCATGCACCAAGGGGCCCATAAAACAATCTATAATATCATGATACAATGTAATATTTACTTCAATGAACATGTTACCACTTGAAAGATAAGTATGTATGTTCTCAAGCCTAATTAATTACTCTACGTGTATTGTTCCCACATCAACGCCATTGCAACAATGATTCGAGCCAACACCGGACATGTAGCCCCACCACAATCAAATCAACTCTCATGATATACTTGTGCACCCTTAGTAGTAGAAAATGACCAATCAAAGATGGTTCTACCCTACCAAGCTTTAGATCCCTTTGCAATGAGTGCATACCATGTAAATCTGTCTTTGGTGTACAAAATAGGCCCTATGTTGCATAATTGATTGCCACATCTTATAAAAGAATACGCAACCTTGTTTTCCACTATCACTTCCACAATAATTATTATTGCTTACCACTTCATACACAAAAGGTGAGATGGGATCATTGGTTATAAGTTTTGAATAAGATGCTAATGTCGATTTACAATATTTCACTTTATAAAACTGCACATTACACAAACAAAAAAAAATACATCCCTTTAATATATCTTGTAATTTTAACTATAATATAATATAATATAATATTAATAATTATAAAATTTAAATATATTAATATAATATATACTATGATTATATATTAAAATGTTAACATAAGGAGGGCCATAGTTGAAAGGTTTGTTGGGTACAAGAGTCTCTGTGGTTTGCCACGAAACGGGCTGTTGTGAGTTGCTGCATCGTTAAATTCTGTTCTACTCCACCGCAAAATTTAGACATCTTAAGAATGCTTAATCCGTCCGTGAAAAAAATATACGTTAAGAATGCTCGAGGAAAAATGGCTTTTAGAATTAAATAAACGACTCTTTTCAACGACTAATAATATAATATATATATATATAAAATATCTAATTACATAAATTTAATATATAGTCATAATATATATTATGTTAGTATATTTAAATATTATAATTATATATCAACTGCACACGTTAGCCAAAAGATGGTTTGGGGTCTCCTTAGTTCTCCGAGATGCCCGGTTTTTTCCTCGTTATCACTCCTTGGACATTGAGGGTCGGTAGATGATCGTGGTTTAATTGGCCCTCCTAACACACACCACTTTGCTTCATTTTCATCCACGAATCTAACTCTGCACAAGCAAAGTGGATTCAAAATCATAATTTAACGGAAGCGCTATAAGAATCAGAAATGATAAATATGCAGTGCCAGTGCACCTCTTTTATATGGATTGCTCCCACATCTCCATCGCCATTTTCGTATTCAATAAGTATGGAAAACCAGTAGTTCGTCAAGCCCTTATTGACATGGAAGGTTACGATTCTACATGGATGCTTGCATATTATGTTGCAACATTACATTATATTACCTTACAGTCTTCAAGCTTAAAAAAGAGAAACATAGAACAGACGGTTGGTTGTATTGTCCATACATACCGTCTGTAGAGAATGGGGAGCTCTCCAGTGTTGAGAAGAGTAGAAGCATGGCCTGGAACTGCCATACAACCAATTGCGGTCCGGCTGAGATCAAAGTGGCTTCTGCCGAGGGCGTAGCCTGGGCATTCATCCATTGCTATCACTCTATCTGCTAGCTCTGCGCATATGCCGTTCTGTAGGCATTTCACCTTGTATCATTCTCCGCACTCTTCACCGCCTTTGAACATCACCGGACTCACAGCGCCATAAGCCATAGACCTACACTTATTCTACTACCGAGTCAACGACCCTTCTACATTCAACCGTAGCTAAGCCCTTCCCACACGTTGCAGCAGTACAGAGCATCAAAAAAAATTATGTTTTGAGGCTTTATGCCAGACGAATATTTTTTAATTGTAATATAGTATAATACATTATAATATATTGTATAATTTAATGTATATTATTTTAGTTGATATATTTTAAAATATTCTTCAAACTTTATATTAATATTATAATATTTATTGATATTTAGAGAATAAATATTTTTGAAAAAATGGGTCCTCGGTCTACAAACATCAAGTTTCAAAAAACAAAAAAGCCTATCTTAATGGAATAACTGATAAGGCATAAGGCTGACCAAAAAAAAAGAAACAAAATAAACTGAAAGTTAAAAGATGATAACTTTCAGCCTACTAATTCACAAATTACTACCAAGACCTCTTCCATCATCCATGGGAACTCATAGTCCTTTGAGGGCATTTTGGAAAACTGCATCCTTTCTTTATTTTTCTAACTATTTGCCATTCTTCTTGATTACTCATTGTGTCTAAAACCCGGCCTTCTACATCACCTAATTTTTCGTAATTACTTTTATCTATTTGATTCTTACTATTCAGGATCTTATCTGTCTTCTTACTAGATCCATTGATCTTAGCATTCGAAGAGGAGAGCACCATTGATTTTTTCTAAACTCTGAAATCTTCTTTGATGAATACTCTCTTAATTTACCGGAATACAATTCATGATTACTTAGAGGTTTCCCTATCAAAAGCTCTTTTTTGACTTCTTTTCCCCAGGACGACATTATTTTCCCCTTAGATTTAGGACAAGATGCTGAAACATGGCCCAATTGAAAGCAATTTTTGCATATAAAAAGATTTCCATCAAAATAAATGGATTGAGACTAGCACCTCTCTTCAGATTTTAATTAAATCTTTTCTGGTAAATCCTTTGAATATCTAAACAAACCAATAATCTAGCATAGGTTGTCCAAGAAAAATCAAGTGAGGATGCATCAACTTCCAACAACTTCCCCAAAGTTTTACCAATAACTCTGAGACGAGATTTATTCTAAAACTGGAGAGGGAGGTATGGTAGCCTTACCCAAAATGGGTGAATTGAGAGATTTTCAGTTAAAAGATTAAAATCCACAAACCATGGTTTCAATAAAAGAAGATGATTTTCCATTTTCTAGGTTTTTACATTAAAGATCTTATTACAATCAATTAAATTATCAAAAGCCACAATAAAAAAGCCTTTCGCACATAGAAATATTTTCATACCACCTGTCAATAGAGGTCACCAAAAAAATGAAAGCCATTTGTGCAGATATGAAAGGGATGGCCATAATCTATCAAAGTTACATATCAAATCTATCTCCAAATATCATTCTTCCCTACCCTCATTTGATCTTTCACTATTCCATTTGCCGAATTCATGATTTCCATCTCTGACTTGGCTAAATTCAAACTCCCTTTAGCCACTGCCTCTGAGGAATCCAATAGATTTGTAATCGATAAGAAACCCTTACCCTCCAAATGCAACCTACTCTGCCCTAAATTTGCCTTTGATTGTAGAGCTAAATATGAGATGTGTTCCTTCTAATTCACTTATGCTTCCATATAAACCCCATACTTTCCCTCTCTAACTGCTAAGTTGAGCTTCAACAATATTTACACCCTAATCTTGGATGTTGTCACTATTTCTAGGGTAGGTCGAACACCACCTAAATCCCTAGTCATCACCATCGAGAAGATTCTCCAACTATTAAAGTGGTTATGGATACCTTCTATGCCATAGCCCCAAAACATGCCTCATTATATTGAACACAGTTTTCATTCCTAAATTTGACCAACATCACATTAAATACTTGATCAATTTGAGGCTACATCAAAAGACCACCTCTACCACCGAAGTAGTTAAGCTATCAAAAATTTAATGAGGAATGAGTTCGACCAATATGGTAAGTCTCAAGAATGGATCCTGAGACTTCCCCCTTGTAGTGCTAATCTCTCAACCACTATGGTAAACCTGCTATGCTAAAAGTGGTTACAGATACCTTCCATGTCACAACCTCAGAATATGCCTCATTTTATTGAATAAAAGTTTCATGCCTGACCTTGACCAACATTGTATTGAAAACTTGATTAGCTTGATGCTACGTTAGAAGACCACCTCCACCACTGAAGTAGCTAACCCACCAGACATATAATAGGGAATGAGTTATACTAGTATGGTCAACCCTGAGAATGGATCCTGAGACCTCCCCCTTATAGTGATGAGTTCTCAACCACTAGGGTAAACCCACTAGGCTATAAGCAGTTATGGTTACCTTCCATGCCATAGGCCCAGATAATGCCTCATCACATTAAGCATAAGTTTTATGCCTAACCCTGACCAACATTGCATTGAACACTTGATCATCTTGAGGCTACATTAGAAGACCACCTCTACCACTGAAGCAACTGACTCATTGAACATCTAACAAGAAATGAGTTCTACTGATATGGTCAACCTTGGGAATGGATCCTGAGACCTCCCCCTTCTAGTGCTCAGATCTCAACCACTAAGGTAAACACATTGGGCTTGAAAGTGGTTATGGATACATTTTGTGCTTAGCCCCATAACATGCCTTATCACATTAAACTCAAGTTTCATTCCTAACCCTGACCAACATCGCATTGAACACTCAATCAACTTGAGGCTACACCAGAAGACCACCTTGACCACCAAAGTAGTTAACCCATCAAACATCTAATGTGAAATAAGTTCTACTAATATAATCAACCCTAGGACTAGATCTTGAGATCTACCCTTGTAGTGCTCAGATCAAAATTGCTAGGGTAAATTCACCATACTAAAAGTGGTTATGGATACCTTCCATGTTGTAGCCCTAGAACATGCCTCATCACATTGAACCTAGGTTTCATGCCTAACCCTAACCAATGTCACATTGAACACTCGATCAACGTGAGGCTATGTCATATATATATATATATATATATATATGTATATATAGCTACGTTATTAGCTCTATATATATATATATATATATAGAGAGAGAGAGAGAGCTAATAACGTAGCTATATATATATATAGCTACGTTATTAGCTCTATATATATATATATATATATATATATATATATATATATATATATATATATATAGAGCTAATAACATAGCTATATATATATAGCTACGTTATTAGCTCTCTCTCTCTCTCTATATATATAGAGCTAATAACGTAGCTATATATATATATATAGAGAGAGAGAGCTAATAACGTAGCTATATATATATATATATACATATATATATATACATATATATAGAGAGAGAGCTAATAACGTAGCTATATATACATATATATATATATATATATCTACATTATTAGCTCTCTCTCTCTCTCTCTATATATATATATATATATATATAGACACACACACACACATTTTAAATTTTATTCTTTATAATATTAATCTATAATACGTAATATTAAATTATATGTATAAATAAAAATACATTGAAAATATTAATATATAAAAAATAATAATATAATATAAATTTATGTAATCGTATAATAATTTTTAATTTTTTAAATAATAATATTGAAATTATATATATTATTATACACATATTTATATTATCTCATATATAAATATTATTATAACATAATAATAGTAATTTACAAATATTAATATTATATTATATATAAAATTTAAAAATTCAATTTAAATACAAGGTTTTTCTTGCAAGTGTCCCCCTATGTGGCGACATGTTAAGACATGACAATGAACAAATCTTCAAATATAAAGTTAATAGAACTAATGCAAAAAAATGTTGATTGTATTCCTTCCCTAATTCACTAGTGTAACATGACATTATAGGTTTATCCCAAAATATGAATGTTTTAGAGAAAACTATGCATCATTGTTGTATGTAATATAAATACAAAATATTATATTAATTTATAATAATATTATATTGAAATGATGAACTGAGGGAGCGATGGTTGAGGGCGGGGGAAGCAGCGAAATGAAGCTGGGCGGCCAGAATGGAGCCCCCAGACTGGATCGACCTCTGTCTGGAGCGGCAGCGCAGGAGGAGGAGAGGGTCTATGTTGCTGAGAGTTCCAAGTTGAAAAAAATCAACGGGTGCTTGCCCAGGAGTCAGGAGAGACCGGTGTTAGTTCTCTCCCAGGATTCTGTAAGTGAAGAGGTCGAATACTTGACTGGCCACGCCCTTATATGTAAATTTTTGGGATTACGCATTTCTCTAGCAGTATTGGAGAAATGGATCAGGAGGTCCTGGCAGGTCGAGGGAGAGATTGACATTCTGCTGGCTGGAAATAGCGACTTCATTGTGAATTTTTCCTCGGTAGCAGACAGGAATAGGATTTTCGAAAGGGGGCCATACTTCTATGATAGAATTGGCCTCTTCCTTAAGCCGTGGCATGCTGGCTTCAACTCAGCGAATGATCTTCCTACCTGTGTCCCTGTTTGGGTTCGGTTGCCGAGATTGCCTCTAGAGTTTTGGCGGGAGGATATCCTTCGTCAAATAGCGGCCTTGCTGGGAGTTTCGATGGCAATTGCGCATCAAACTCTGGATAAAAAGGTAATATCCTTCGCCCGTATTTGTGTTGAAATTAATTTGAATAATCCCCTTCCGGATTCGCTTGAGATTTGTCTGGGATCCTCTTCTTGGATTCAACAACTCGATTATGAAGCTATCCCATTTCGTTGCCGCATCTGCCACGAGTATGGTCATCTGCACAGACAATGCCCACAGGTGGTTAAGGAGAAAGCCCCTCAAGGTGAAGGCCCTGAAGTTCAAACTGCTTTTAGGGACATAGGACTCAGACATCAGGAATATGCTGGGTCAGTGCTGGAACAATCAAATAGCCAGCAAAAAGGGAAAAATCTGTCCCTCACGGAAGGTGCGGTTTTAGGTACAAATAGCTCCAGGGGGCCAGATAAGGATGGTTTTACTACTGTTAGGTGCCGTGGGAAGTCTCGGGGGGTGAAAAGGACAAACTTGGATAGACAAAATGAGGTAGATTTTAACAGGTTTGAACCTTTGGACAGCATGCATATTGAGGATGGGTTTCCGCTGCCCCTACTGGCGGAGGAAGTAGAGACTATGGCCCCAATCGCCCTAAGTGAGGAGACTCCTGCCTTGGTGCATAGGCCGACTCTGGATAGTGACAGGGTTATGAAGGAAGCGCCTGATGTGGAATTGATGCCTCCAAAGGACTCGGAGGTAAGTTGGGCAGACCTGGCAAAGGAAGTGGAGGCGTCAAGGAATGATAAAGGCTCTTCCCCCAGCCTTGGCATAATGTCTAGAACTTTTAAGAAGCCTATTGGCGCCAACTCCGTTCGAGCTGGGCGCAAAAAGGACCAAGAAAAACTAAAAATTGCTGGTGAGTTGTTAATAGAGGCTGGGCATGTTAAGCCCTTGGAGGAACATTTCCCACATGTTTCCCAATGATTGTTATTTCCTGGAATGTGAGGGGTCTGAATAGCTCTCCCCGACAAAAAGCTATTTCTAAGTTGGTAACAGCTAATTCTCTGGATATTCTTTGCATCCAGGAGACTAAATTCTCAGTTGATTCGTGGTTTTCATCTATTCCCAACTGCTGGTATTTCAGGGACAGCCAGTGTGTTGGGGCAATTGGGTCTTCAGGTGGACTGGCTATGTGTTGGAATCCGGAAACTCTTACCCCGCATGGATGGCTAGCCAGTAATTCCGCTCTTACTATGATTGCGGTGTCTAAGGAGTCAGGGGAAACTATTCTTGTTACTAATATTTACGCCCCTGTGGATCTTCATGGACAACGGAAGTTGTGGGATCATGTCCGGTACATAAGAAGCTGCCATCCCTATCTACCCTGGATTATAACAGGGGATTTTAATGCGGTCCTCAACATGGAAGAGAAGAGAGGTGGCCTAGCTCGTCTTGGTCCGGCTTCGGAAATCCTTCGGCAAAACATTGACCTTCTGCGCCTCACTGATGTTAAGCCCCTCAATGGCACCTTCACTTGGAGCAACAGGCGGAGTGGTGAGGATGGTATCTTAGAACGCCTTGACAGATTTCTGGTTTCTTGTTATTGGCAAGCTAGTTTCACTTCCCTTGCTTCGGAGATTCTTGATTGGGGTGGATCAGATCATTGGCCGATCAAGTTGTCCACTAATCGTATTGCTGGTCCGAGGAATTCCCCTTTCAGGTTCCAGCTCATGTGGCTTAGAGAACCTTCCCTGCATGAGCTAATGGGGCAGTGGTGGTGGCAAGGGGAACCCAACCATGGGACTGCCATGTTCTCGTTTGCTAAAAAGCTTCAGTATGTCAAAGGTAGGCTGAAGTTTTGGAACCTTAACAGTTTTGGTAACCTCCACTACATGAGGAAGAAAGCGTAGGACCACTTGGATGGGATTACTAGGCTGATTAGAGACTCCGGAATGTCTGAGAAACTCCACAGGGCTGAGACTCAGGCGGTGAAGGACCTTAGTGAGTGGGAACTTAGAGAGGAGATTTTTTGGAAACAAAAGGCGCGGATTGACTGGCTTCAGGAAGGAGACAAAAATACTGCCTTCTTCCACAAGTCTGTCCAGGATAGGCGTAATAGAAGACACTTACAATTCTTGGTTGGCCCGGATGGTTCTCGGTTGAGCACCTCGCAGGATATTTTCAGAGCTGCGGTCCTTCACTTCTCTAGCCTGTTTGCTGAAGGGCTGCCCCCTTCAGACTTAGCTGAAAATACAGTGCTGTCCTGCATCCCACCTGTGGTGTCTCCCGAGATGAATGAGTACCTTATGAGACCTATTGAGCAGGCTGAAGTGGAAGGGGTGGTTTTTAGTATGAAAAGAGGCAAAGCGCCTAGACCGGATGGATTCCTAGCTGAGTTCTATCAGGACTTCTGGGAGATCATCAAGCAGGATCTATTTGAAGTTTTACAGGAATCCTTCACCAATAAGGACATGCTGAGGGCCTTGAATGCTACCTTCCTTGTCCTCATTCCGAAGAATGAACAGGCGGATAGACTGGAACATTTCAGGCCTATTGCGCTATGTAATGTGATCTATAAGATCATCACTAAGCTCTTAGCGGGGAGGATCAAACATTGCCTCTCGGTGGTTATTTCTAAAGAGCAGGGAGGTTTCATGGCAGGCAAGCAGATTTTGGATCAGGTGGTTATTGCTTCTGAGGCCATCCATTCTATGAGTATCTCTCGGGATAGGGCTATGTTCATAAAGCTTGATTTAGCCAAGGCCTATGATAGGGTCAGTTGGAGATTCTTGGACAAAATGATGAGAGCCTTTGGGTTTTGTCCTTCTTAGATACAGTGGGTTCTGAGCTGTGTCACCACGCCTTCTTTCTCGGTGCTCATTAATGGTCAGCCTACGGAGCTTTTTGGGGCAGCGAGGGGCCTTCGGCAAGGTGATCCGTTATCCCCATTTCTGTTTATCATTCTGGCGGAAGGCTTGGGCCGTCTTATCAAATCCCAAGTGTCCCAAAACACTGTGCAAGGGTGGCAGTGGGGGGAGGGCTTAACCATGTCCCATTTGCAGTTTGTTGATGACACTATTCTGGCTGGGACAGCTTGCATACGGGAGGCGGCTGCCTTCAGGGACACCCTTGACACTTATCTGGAAGCTTCGGGGCAGCAAGTCAATGACCACAAGTCTTCTATCTACTTCTTTAACACCCCCGGATTGATTCAGAGGAGAATCGCGGCCATTCTGAGATTTCAAATTCAGGTGCTCCCGGTGGTTTATCTGGGGATCCCCATTGTGGTTGGGCGGCAACCGCGTCTCTTCTGGCAAAATGTTTTGGATAAGCTGAGGAATAAGGTTAATCATTGGACACACAGATGGCTCTCCATGGCGGGTAGAGTCACTCTATTGCAATCGGTGATACAAGCCCTTCCTGTGTACCGTTGCTTGGTGCAGGTTGCCCCAATTTATTTTCTTAAAGAATTTGACGCCCTGTCTCACCAGTTCCTCTGGAGTGGTAATCTTCGGTCCGTTAAATGGAGCCTGGTCAAGTGGGATACTGTGTGCCGGCCAAAGCAGGATGGGGGTTTGGGCCTGCGGTCAGCCATCCTGGCTTGCCAAGCGTTGGCTGCTAAATTATATTGGAGATGGTGTACTAACCAGGCCCAGATGTGGGCCCGGATCTTGGGTAGGAAGTACTTTTCAGGAGTGGAGCCTTCAGCTATTGTTCAGATGCCTCTTGAGAGGAGCGGCTCCATGATCTGGAGTACCCTCAAAGCCGGAGCTTCATTAATTAAAAACAACTTGTTCTGGATTTGTAAAACTGGTGAGCAGGCTCTCTTCTGGGAAGATTCGTGGGATGGGGCACCCCCTATTGTGTCCTCTCACCCGCACCTTCAGCCCTTATGTGAGGTGTTTCATGCTGCTGGCTGGTTTAAAGTGGCTCATTACAAAGAGGAGTATAGCATGGGCCTGGCTACTGGTTTTAGATGGAAAAACTCTGTGGATTGGCCGCCGGGTGGGTCCTTGGATAACAGGTCTGAACTAGCTCAGTTATTAGATTCCAGAATTTGTAATTCTCTTATGGGATAGGATGAGCTTGCTTGGGGGGGAGGGTCCTCTGGCTCCTACTCGGTCTCAGAGGGATACATGGCCTTATCTAAGCAAGCTCATGGGGAAGTCAATTTCCAGTGGGGGAATAGGATTTGGAATTCCTTTACCTGGCCCAAATGTAACTTCTTCATGTGGACGCTTATGTATAATAGATGTCTCACTTGGGACAATTTATGCAAACGCGGATTTCAAGGTCCATCTAAATGTGTGCTCTGCTGCAAGGAGGTGGAAATAGGGGCGCACTTGTTCTTTCAGTGTTCTTTTGCTAGGATTGTTTGGCACAGATGGTGGAGCGCTTGGAGGCGACCCTGCTGGCACGCTTCTTCATTAAGGGACTTCTGGGAGTGTCTTAGCACTGCCAATTCCAAGGCACAGGCTCTCTAAATTGCGTGGTATGCTGGCCCAGCCTTCATTCTGTGGAATGTTTGGTTAGAGAGGAACAGGCAGGTGTTCTGCACTACTCCCAGGCAAGTTGAAGCTATATGGGAGAAGGTTCGAATGGCCCTTCAGGAGACTCTTATTTCTAAAGGCGTGCGGGTGGAGGGTCTGGGCGCGGAGGAGCTCCTTACCTTCACCAGCATTGCGGGCAAATTGCCGGATGAGAGACCCCCTGCCTCTTACACGAGTTCGGCCTATAACACTAGCCATAGACTCAAGCCTGTCTGCAGACTTGGTCGATGGTCTCCTCCCTCCCCTGGTCTGCTGAAGCTCAACACGGATGGGTCCTCGCTTGGTAACCCTGGGGAAGCTGGAATAGGTGGGGTTGGGCGGGATTGTCTTGGCAACATCCAGTTTATCTTCTCTATCTACAAAGGCCGGCATTCGAACAACTATATGGAGGCGCTGGCTATCCTTCAGGGGCTGAAACAGTGTTGTCATCTGAGATGGCAAAACATCATTTGTGAGTCGGATTCCCAGGTGGTGATCGATATGATAACTAATCGTAATTTTGATAAGGTCGAGTGGCGTCTAGCGGTGATTGGGCAACAGGTTATTCAGTTAAGTCTCTCAATGGACTCTGTGTGCTTCAGGCATATTCCCCGTGAGTGGAACGGGGTAGCTGACTGTCTGGCTAAGTGGGCCTCTGAACAGGGACCCCAGTGGGAGATTGTTGAGTATAATCATCTGCCTCTTTCCTTTTCCCAGAAGCTGAGTCTTCTGGTTGAGCAGGAAAAGGCTGTGTAATGATTTTGGCTTTCTGATTTTGAATAAATTTTTACCCCGGTTAGTTTAAAAAAAATAATAATATTATATTTATTATTATTATTTAATATTACATCATATTATAATAGATTATATATATAATTATTTTTTAATAATACTTATATAATATATAATATAATAATATGTTGGCCCTACATAATTAGGTTAAGGTTAATCCCATATCATAAACTTATGTTGATCTACTGATCAACCACTTATTGAGTTGCTTAACAAGTAACATGAGCTCCACATATGTCCTTCAAAATCATCTTTCTCGCACCAGTGTACTCTTTCTCCTATCTAGAATTTATCTTTTTTAGTTGCATGGAAAGCTCTTGTTGCTTTGTGATACACATTGTAGTATGGTAAACCAAATTCCTCTATGTTTCATGGTCTATTATTATTTTAATTTGCTTGACCATCATTTCATCTACATGATGGTAATCTATGCGATCCTCTTCCTTAGAATATGATCTATCCTCTTTAGAATCATTTTAATCTCCCTCATAATCAATTATCTCCCTTTCTCTAATCACCATACGCTCCAGCCAGAGCCCACCTAATGGCATTTTTCAAAATCATCAAAAAACTAACTTCACCAGGTTCTCTTGCTCTCCACCTCGATCTTTTCCATCCTCCTCCATTCAACATTCCTTCCTTCCTTTTCCACCAACCTTCTTTAAATTTAAGTTTTTCATAAACAACATTTGCCTAATTTGTGGTTTTATGATAGGACATGAAGGTGTCATGTCTACAATGACTCATTTCTCTACATGTTTTGATATAATATTATATTTTAGTTGTATTTCTCCCCTTATAAGTGTATGATGTAGACATCCACTACTAAGTTAGAATTAAACCTAGTAACTCTCCCTACCACCTAGGATTGATCTACAAATGATTACCTTTTTTCTCAATTAGTGACTCCTCTATCACAACAATCACATTATTTCATGAACAGTGTCCCCTTATCCACCCATGTGGCATGCACTTTACAAAATCTTTGGTATACACTTCAACCACAATAAAATTAATAAGATAGACTTCAGAATGTCAATTTATTGCCCCCATATCAATAGAATTGTATTGTTGATTCGATTCACACATTAGACATGTAGTCATTCCATAATCAAATAGAAAAGAGTAAATAAAAGATGCTACCACCTTGCAAGTTACAAACCCCTTTGGAATGAGTACAGCTCACAAAAATCTAACACATGCCCTAGCTTACATTAGTAATTTGAGTCACATGTCAGACAAGGAACCTTATTGAAATAAAATCATCCTCATGTCATCCTCATTGATCTTTGACAATAGTAAATGTCCAATCAAATATTCTTCCACTTTGCAAGCTATGTACCTCTTTGTAATGGGTGCAAGTAATGTAAATTTAACATTTGCCCTAAATTTAGATATGGTTTAGGATATTATTTGAGTATATTCCCCTTTTAACCATATAATGTGGACACTCTCTAATACATGATAATTAAACCTACTGACTCTACTTGCCACCTAAGACTAATCATTAATTGACCACCTTTTATTTCAACCTATACTTCTTTATGCACACACATGGCATATGTCTTGAAAACACTCCAATCTCCATAGATTCAATATATTGCATGCACATCAATAAAATTACATTATTTGTTTGATCCATACATTAGACATTGATTCCTTTCATAATCAAATAAAAAACAATAAACAAATTTAATTCAAATAAAAGTTATTTGGTCATAAATTGATGTGTGTGTCATTTCCAATAGTGTCAAAAGTATATGCAAGTTTGTTTGAAAATTTAGTCATGGCCCAGAATCACATGAAGTAGTAGGTAGATCAACATAGGAGTGAGAGGAATTTTTACATTGGTGATTGGGTCTTTGTTTGATTGCAGCTATATAAGTAGATGTCACTGAAGCGATAGAAAAGTGATAACAATCTATCCCCTAAGTATTATGGGCCTTATCATATCTTGTATAAAATCGATAGTGTGGCTAAAAATTTAGAGTTTATTTCATCCACTTGCATACATCTAGTATTTCCTTTATCATGCCTAAATAATGTTATTGGACATAGAGTTATTACCCAAATTGAGTTACCAAAATTGGATGAGGAAGGGAAAGTTATTCATGATCCTGAGGTGATCCTTCAAATGTGCATTAAGTAACTATGGTTTAGAGTGATTAAGGAGTACCTAATAAAATGAAAGAATTTGCCATGTGAAGATGCCACCTAGGAGGATGAATCCTTTGCACAAAAACATCAAGAGTTGATTCAATATTGAGGACAATATTGTTTTGAAGGGGAGGGGCATGCTATGCACTTAACCTTTGGTTTGTCTATGGATATGTGTAGCTGACTTGTGACATGCATACCTCTTTTATATTCTTGTTACATTTCTTTATGTTCTTAATTGTGTTAGACTATGGAATAACCATGGATAAGTATACTATATATAATAGGTAGTGGTTACTCTTTGATCATCATATTAAATATTTTTATCTTATTACATTATTGTCGATGTTTCCTCTTAAATGTGGCTCTCCTATATTATTGAGTATTCTACTCTACTATCAATTATTGTTGTGTGATCTCATATATTTGTATATTTTGTGTGATATATAATAATTATGTGTGAACATCTAAGTAATTTCCTTATAGTTTTTATTGTCAAGCCAGGCCTGTCTAGTTTTCTAATCATTTTTAATCTTAGGAAAGGGTCCTACTAAACCTAGTATCGATATAAATAATAATATAGTATTTATGATTGTAATATTATATGAGGTCAATGGTTATACTAATTTACACTCCCTTTTTTAACACATCCTCACTTTCTGAAAATAAAATATTACATTCATTTTTCTAATTAAATTTTTATATAACTCTACATATGATGTGAATATTGAATCAACGTTACATTAAAATTGATGTTAGGACAATACATTGATGTACCATAATCTATCTTGAAGATTCCATTCATCTATATTTCCATAATGTTGGCACCTAGAGAAATTAATTAGAATTAATAACATATGTACCCACAATTCAATGGATGCCATACAACAAGGGGCCCATAGAATAATATTTAATAATTTATAATATAATAGTACCACATAATATTTGATTCGATGAACATGTTACCATTTGGAAGATAAGTACACATGTTCTCAGGCCTAATTAATTATTCTAGGTAACTTATCCCCACATCAATAAAATTACAGCACTGACTCAAGTTGACATTGAACATAGAGCCCCACCAAAATAAAATCAACTCTCTTGATATGATCATCCACCTTTGGTAGTAGATAATAACCTATCAAAGATGTTTCCACCCTACCAAGCTATGGATCCCTTTGCAATGTCGTAGACCATGTAAATCCATGTATGGTATTCAAAATTGGCCCTTTATTTCATAGTTAATTGCCACATCATAGGAAGAAATACACAACCTAATTTTCCACTATCACCTCCAGAAGAGTATAAAAGTATTGTTTCTTACTAGTTCGTACATAAAAAAATAGATTGGGTCATTGTTTATAGGTTTTGAGTAAGGTACAACTCTCAATTTACACTATTTCACTTTATAAAATCACACATTACCAAAACACAAAATTACATCCCTTTTGGTGTATCTTGTAATTTAAATTATAATATAATATAGTATAATATTAATAATTATGATATTTAAATATATTAATTTAATATATACTATGATTATATGTTAATATGTAATATCATGAAGGATGTAGTTGAAAGGTTCATTGGGTACAAGTATCTTTGTGGTTTGCCATGAAACTAGTTGTTGTGAGTTACCATATCGCTACATTTTGATCTACTCCACTTTAAAACTAAAACATATTTACATTGAAGTTATGATAAAACGGTAATCTATGCACAAAATGAACCTATGCTAAGAATTCTTTAGGGGACATGACTTTTGTGTTTAATAAACTACTCTTTGTAAATACTAATAAAATAATATAACACATGTAAGTATTATAATAATGTAAAATATCAATACTATATAATATCTAATATTATTATATATTACATATTAATATATAACCATAGTAATATATTTAAATATTATAATTATATATCAAATTCACACATCATCAAAAGGATGGTTTCGGGTCTCCTTATTTCTCCATGATGCTCAAGTTTTTCCACTTTATCGTTCCTTTGTCTTTGATATTCAATGAATGCTCATGGTTGTGGCCCCTTTTTTTCTAGAGGGGGACTAGTCATCTATATTCACATTTAACTATGAAAAAATTTCAATATGAATAGATAACTAATCTATATACTAGTTGATGTGGGAATAAAGTCTTGGAAATTTGCCTATCAAACCCACTTGAGAACCAAGACGTCTACAAGTGACATTGGGAAACCAGTTTTGTGGTATCACATTCCTTGAAGAGAGTGTCTTTTCAGAGGATAAGGATTTTACAAATAGATAAAATGGTTCTTTCATTGGCCCTCCTAACACACACTAATTTTCTCCCCACAAGTTACTCATTTCCATCTATGAATCTGACTCTGCTTGCACAACCAAAGGTCATATATATATATATATATGACCTTTGGTTGTGCAAGCAGAGTCAGATTCATATATATATATATATATATTTCTTGGTTTATGATATTATATATTAATTTTAGTAGGAATATACTTAGTCTTGTTTTTGTATTGCCATGTGATGGCATATTTTTAATTATCATTCCATCATGTATTTTTTTAAATCAAAAAATGAGGTATTTGGCTCAAAATGTATTATGGGTGAGGTTTCCCTTTCAACCCTCAATTATATATATATATATATATATATATATATATATATATATATATATATATATATATAAAATTGAGGGTTGAAAGGGAAACCTCACCCATAATACATTTTGAGCCAAATACCTCATTTTTTGATTTAAAAAAATACATGATGGAATGATAATTAAAAATATGCCATCACATGGCAATACAAAAACAAGACTAAGTATATTCCTACTAAAATTAATATATAATATCATAAACCAAGAAAAAACTAATATGTAATGATCATTCAGTAGCTAAAAAACCTTAGAAACTAATCATACAAACTAAAGAAGAAGGCATGCATTTTCAACTAGTTCCCCCTAAGAGAGACCTTGTAATTACCCTCTTCCACCATAGGAATAACTAGGCCAATAAGAACACCATGCACTTCCACTCCATCTTATGTCACTACACCCAACACACATATGACTAGCTTGTACTGGATTCCAACACATTCCTTTATTCTAAACCCAGACCAATCCCAACATCCATTGACTCTACATTTTCCAACTAAATTTTCCCAACCAAATCTCACATTGGGGGTGGTAAACCCATTCCACCACTAAATGACCTAGTTAGCAGTTGATTCATGTTCCACATCTGATCCAAGTAGTGGTGAACCAATACCATCCCTAGTCATAATATGCATTCCCTCATGGCCTTGATTTTCACCATAGGGATATGCCTTATTGAATGTTATGGTGACATGGTGAGATCCTAAATTAGTTCCATGAAGGCCAAACATTTCTCCAAATAAACCTCCAATTCCCTAAACACAGACATGGGTATATTTCATTTTTTTTCCTTTTTTGGAAGTATGAAATTGCCTTAGATTTTGATAGGGAAGTCTAGGATAGATTTTTCCAACCCTACTCAATACCTAGGCCTAATCAACCCTTCTACCACCATCTTTACATTTTTTCTGTCTTCTACCACTAATCATAAATTCCCAAGAATGTGTGATACTATGTATGAATTCACATTCACCCTTAGTGGCATTTCTCAAAAAACAAATCCCACCATTATTTTTATGGAATCTAGGATTTGACTTGATTCACCCTAAAAATATGCTTAATTCTAACATCACTGATTGAGCCTTGAAAATACATGTCTCAAATTTCCACATCCACCCTCACCAAAATCTCACTAAGAGCTAGTTACATGAACCGGTCTATTACACTTAAAGGCTAGGCAAGGATCTTCTCAAATAGCTATAAAAATGCCAAAAGCACCACACATGAACAATGCCAATTGGAAACAAATGACAGTCATACCCCTACATTCCATGAGACAAATACTCAATGAGCCCATAGTAATTAATGCAATATAATCATAAATTATTAGATCCATAAAATTGAAATATTAACCATCCACCAATCATTACAATCAAAGTATCAAGTGTCTAGAAATTAGAATAGAAGGGGGGAAATAGGCCACACACTTCAAGAGTTGTCACTAATAAAGTTATCACCCTCATTAATACCTTGATTTTACATAAAATCTACTTTGGAATTCACATCAGAGTAGCAATGATTAGTTACCCATAGTGAAAAATAACTTATATTATCCTATGCATGCCATAGAATATTTTTGGTGTGCCACAAAAAATCCATGTTCTCAATGCAATCCCTAAACAAAAACTAGGGAGTTCCCTCTGATAATCACTTTCAAAATGCCAAAATGAACCACCATATCTATCTTGAATGACATTGATTGAGCCTTCACTTCATTGTTGTTTCTATTAATTAATTTGAAAGAATTTTAAGTGCTCAAAGATCAAATTCAATCTTGTATGATACAACCTACCCCTAAGGCTCCAAGAATGTCATGGGAAGCCCCATAAAAATTAAGTTGAATACTCTAAGGGTGAGGGGGAGTCCAATATACGTTATTCACCTTGTGAACATTTTTAGCAAATAATCCTAACCCATTAACATGGGTAGATTTTAATAGTATCTAGCTAGTAATAATCTTCTTATGTTAATTAGTAAGAGTGCCAACACACCTTTTAGCATGAGTTGACCCAACTTAAGACATCAAAATATTGACTCTATGTAATATTTATTTAAACTAACAAGATTTGTTTTCAAAAATTGTTTCATTTATTTATTTCCATAAATTCTAAATTAGAATGGCTGGGTAAGCCACCAAAAGGTTGGAAAAGGCACTCTTTGGATGACCCTTAGGCTTGAGAGAAAAATCCTCCAAGAAAGATCTTGGACTAGCCTAACTCAACTCAAGCCTGGTGCATAACTATTTCCAACATTTACTAACAAAGGGACATCCAAATAAGAGATGACTTATATAATTAGTTTAACACATTAATGAAGCTAAAATAATATGTGGTGTTTACTAACCAAAATGATAGCCTACTATATATGAAAATATCAATATCCTATAACAAAGGAGGTTTTTACAACAAACACACAATGAGAAGTAATTATAAACTTTCCTATTAAACAATCAAATAAATATGGTTACAACAAAATAACCATACACAATAATAAGATAAAAGTTCATGTTAAATTTTTTTTTTAGTACCTTACCTAAATGACTGAATCTAAAAGAGCTCCAAGATTATCTCAAAATTTGTTAATCTTTTTATATAAAGGTTTAGTCATTATAGCAATTGGTTACTCAGAGGTAGGACAATAATAAAGACATATCTTCTTTAGAAACTAACTTTCATATGTAGTGATGGTAAACGTTAATGTGCTTTGTCCTGACATGAAATATTAAATTCTTTAACATGTTTACAATACTATGGTTATAATAGTATATAGGTGTAGGTGCCAATGAATTAAGTTGAAGATCGTCCAATACTAACTGAATCCACATCAACTCTCTACTTGCACTAACAACTGCTTTATACTTTTCTTTAGTTGAATACAATATTACTATATTCTTAATATTAATCTACAATGAAAAATACACTAAACCAATAGTGAATATATAACCTATTATATACTCTCTATAATCAATTAATCCTGCCTAATCTGAATCAGTATATCTGGGTAGAGAAAAATCAATTGATTGCTTGTACATAATGCCAAAGTGAGTAGTACCTTTGATATATCTAATAACATGATTTTAATCTTGACAATGTTATTCATGTAGTTTAGTCATGAATCATGAGAGATAAATTAATGGAAAACATAAATCCATTCTAGTAGTAGTAAGATAAATCAAACTACCTACTAAATATCAATACATTGTTTCATTGACTAGTGTTGAATTAGTGTTTGTTGAGATTATTGTCCCAAATTCCATAGGTGTAGTTGTTTAATTTAAATAATTAATTATAAATTTATCTAATAAATATTTGGCATATTTTATTTGAGATTAAAAAAAGGTGAAGTTCTCATAATTGTAATACTGCAAAAACTCCACACTTAGATAATATTAAAGCATGTTTAGATCAGTCATTTCAAACATAATATAGATATTGGATAATATCTATTTAATAAAACTATTATTACATTTAGTAATGGAAATATCATAAAAATATACCACTATAATTATTATGTCATCACCAATTTTCTTAACATTGATAGTAGATTTTGCATCACATCTCTTAAAACTAGACTCCTAAAGATATTTGTCAATTTTGAAATACTAGGCTCAAGGAGTGTGTTTAAGTCCATACAAGTCCTTCACTAACCTAAAAAATAAATGTTCTTTACCAAGAATTTTAAATCCATGTGGATTTTTCATATACACTTTTTCCTCTAAGTCTGCATTCAAAAAATCACTTTTCACATCCATTTGAAAAACCTGCCAACCAAAATGAGTAGCAATAGAGAGAACCATTTTGAATGTTACCATTTTAGATATAGGATTAATTTTTTCTTCATAATATATTCCATATTTTTTTATACCATTTGAAATAATATGATCTTTATATTTGTCTAAAGAACCATTTAATTTAAAGTTTACCTTATAAATCAATTTTCAACCAATGGATTTATTACCTTGGGGTAGCTTAGACAAAACTCAGGTACCATTATTTATAAGTGCATCATACTAAAATTTGATGTTAGACTTAGCATATATAAGTATTAGTCTCAAAAATATGTGAAACTTTAGTATTAAGAACAAAATTTACCTGCTAAAACTTATGTACCAGTTGTTTCCTTGACCTTATAGATCTACATTCTAAATAATTTGGAATATCCTCTTGCCAAATATCCTACATTATGTTATAGTATAATTTTGGTGTGTTTTTTTTTTTTTTAAAACTTGTGGAATCACCTATTGTGACACTAGGAATTGCCATAGAGATAGACTGCTTTGGTGTTTTCCTTTTAAGTCCTACTCAATTTTAGTACTATAACTTGATTCACATTCATCAATAGGAATCCAAATATTACTATTATATGTATCTTTACCATATTTTGAGAAATAAGGAATTTTCTCATCTATTTTGACATACCTATGAATAATTACTTGATTTGAAGATATATATACTAACCTATATGCTTTAAAATTCTCACTGTATCCAACAAACATATATTTTTTAGTTTTGGAATCTAAAACAATTATTTTAACTTTAAGGATTAATGAAATAATATCAAAACTAAAAATGCATAAATCACATACATCAGGTTTTCTTCCTGACCATGTTTCTTCTGGAGTAATACCCCACATAGATTTATAGGGACTCCTATTAATATGAACATTGTAGTGTTGATTACATATTTCCATTAAATAAAAGGTATATTCATGCTTTGCACCATACACCATGCCATATACATAATAGTCGTGTTCATCCTTTCCACTATTCCATTCTACTATGGAGTGTAATCAGTAGTATACTACCTATCTATATTTTGGACTTTATGCGGTATGCATTATACTACTTGGTGATAAATTATCCACCTTATTTAACACAAATGTCTTGACCTTTGTGACTATATGATTCTCAACTAGTGTTTTCCATGCCACAAAATTAGTAACTATAAACATGAAATAAAATGCACTAGATATAGTTTTAGTTTTCATAGAATCATGAATATTTGCATGTACGAAATCTAGCACACATTCTACCCTCCATGCTTTATGTGTAGTAAATGGTTGCCATACCTATTTACCTAACCAATAACATTAAAAAACATTTTGATTATCTTGAATATATGGGAGTCCACACATCATTTTATTTTTACTTAAAATATTTAAATATTGATAACTCAAATGGCCATACCTCTCATGTCAGAGAGTGTTAATATTCAAATTATTGCTAAAATAAAATATTCTAGAAATTTATGATCTATAATTTTATATAGATCCAATTCCCTTATAGAAAAAACAAAAATATTATCATTGATTGTAGTGTCATTACATTTGTTTCCCTCAAACTTAACCACTAATTATTTATTTTTTCATAATTTCACTAATGGATAAAAGGTTTCTATTCATATCTGTTACATATCTAAATTTAGAAAATGTATTTTTTAACTCATTAATCAAAATGATTTCTACATCCCCAAAACCCTTATGGTCATATGTTCATCCATCACCCAAGTAAATAGGTTTATTACTACTATTATCATCAATAAAATTTACATACCAATTATGGTGAGATGTGTAGTGTTATGAAGCTCTTGAGTCAAAATACCATTTTCATGGCACATTTGATTCACTTTGTGTTAATATAAATATAAATTCAATAGATTCATCTTCTCTTTTCTATTTTGTAATATTATCATGTGTATATTTCTAGTTTGAGTTAGCCATATCATCTTTTCTCTTTTTACAATCTTTCTTAAAATGACCTAGTTTCATGCAATAAAAGCATTTCTACTTGGTTTTATTGGAATCACTAATATTTTCCTTTATAAAATCTTTGTTTTCCAACCATTAACCCTTGAATTTTATCTTTGATACAAAATAAATTTCTATAAATGTAGAGGTTGAATCTATGGACTATTCCTATTGGCATTCCTTCTGTATGAGAAGAGTAGACAACTGTTAAAAGTCCAATGTCAAAGTTTCATGAATCACGTGTAATAATTATACAAAAGAATCATAAAAATATGGTAAATTATGCATAACCAGAGTAATGAGATCTTTATCATCTACAAGTTTTCCCATTGCCTTCAATTGATTATAAATGTCTTTTAACTTCAACAAATATTTAGAAATAGAACCACCTTCTCGCATCCTAGTGAAAAATAAAATATTTTTCAACTAAAAAATTCTACTAGATTATGATACCTAAGATTTTGTCTTAAGGTGGTTCCACAAATATATGGATTTATTAACATTTATAACTTATGGAATTAAATTATCTACCATAGATAGTTTCAATAACATGAGGGACTAATGCTAATGTTTGTCATAGTCATCTAGGTTGTCAGCGATTCTAGAGTTTTTACTAGGAATTTTTTTGTCAATATTATTATAATAACTTATCATAATTATGATATGTCTCCAAAATATGAAACTTTTACCATCTATTTTTTAAGAATCTAGAAACAACATATGTTACAAACTAGCCATTTTTTACCTTGTTTTTCATGAAAATAATTAAACCATAAAAACTATAATGAATTTTACCAGGAGTATGTATGGATAATGAAACTAGCATAAAATTGGACAAATCTTCCTATTTTCAGCAAAAACTACTTTACAGTTTCTGATATTTTAAAGATTCTATCTTTTAAAAAATTACTATGAAAAGACAAAAAGAAATAAATATTGGGTTTTACAATTCCATTTTCAAAAATTATTTTTCCATGCAGAAGAGGATAGAAATTTCTATATGTGAAAAAGTTTTTAAAATATTTTGATCTATGGTTTGATCCCAATGGAATTAACTATGATTTTCCAATCTAGTCTAAGCAAAAAATAATGTTTTCTAAAGATTGAAAAGGAAAGTTAATTATTCCACCTATGCTTTACATCATAATTACTCCTTAAAATATCAATGGATGGTTCTAATACATTGGATAAAAAATTTCATAAATAAATAAGACAATAAAAAAACACATATAGCCTGCTTTGAAGAATGACATGCTTTGGTATCATGTTCTTCAACCCATTACTTTAACTAGCAACTAGATCAGAGGTTTTTCATAAAAAATAGTATATTTACAATGTAAAACATACAATAACTCTATAGGATTATTTATAAAAACACAACAACTATCAAACTTGTGCCAAAATTCATTATGAAAATTAGAATGGTGCCTCCCTTTATTGAAAATGCCTCCTTGGTAATAGAAACACCTCCTTTTGATTTGATCTCAACAACAAATTTGATTTTTTATATGTATATACAAAAAATAAAAAACTAAATTGAATGCACTTTCCTTTGGGATGCCACCTTGTCTTTAGAATACCTCTCATCTTCTTAGAATAACACACTCCACCTAAACACCTTAAAATAATAAAAACACCTCTCTCTTACTTTCTCTCAATTTATTATCACCACGTCTCCTCAACAATATCTCTACCTGGTATTTTATCACTAGAAAGATCTTTATTCTCTTCACTCCCTCATAGGATCCTCTTGTAAACTTCCTCAAATGTGAGCTCTAAAACTATATATAATTAGTTTAACATAGGAATCAAGCCAAAAAAATATGTGGTGTTTATTAAACAAAGGGGTAGCCTAATATATAGGCAAGTAAGAAGATCAAATAACAAAGGAGTTTGGTATAAAAAACACACAAAAGGAATTAATTATAGACTTACCCATGAAAATACTAAATGAAGATGAGTAAAAAAAATAACCACACACATTAATAAGCTAAATATGATTATTAAAATATTTATTCTAATATGATTAGGATATTATTCAGCTGAGAAACATAGGCAACATTGAGATGGTCCTTCAAATCCAATCTTCCAAAGTCTATCATAGGTTAGAGTTTTATTTTGTGTTACTAACCATGTGAAGGCATAAACCTTAGGTAAGAAAACATTATTCTAGCATGACATCTTCACCAAGTCAAAAGAAGCATCCTCATAGGAAGACATCTTATATCCAAAGTTCACATAATAACTTCAATATTTAACACCAATCCATTCTATAGAGTCATCTTTTGTAGTAATGAAAATGTTCCTTTTTACAAAAATACTAGATAAAATTTCCTTTTGCCTATCTAAAATGTGAAAATCCTCCAAATTTTTTTGTTTCCAAGTGATCTTCCAAGTCCAATGATAAGTTTCCTAATAATCACACATCTTGATTTCCTATATGTCAGTTAATAAATATTTCATTTCTCCCAAACCTTACAGTTCCTATATTTTCTTGTGTCTATTCCATTAATCTCACTAAAAATTAGCTAAGCTCACATTATTTATTGTCCATAAAACATGATTTGTAATGGTAGGACAACATTTTAAAATGCATTTGTAGAGATGTAAACCCTTAGGAGGTTTCTACAAAGATATGATATTGGTTGAATAAAAATTACCAAAATACTTGTGTTGCATTATCTTATTCCAAAAAATATGTAATTGAGATAGCATGCCCCAAACCATCTTAGCCCCCAGAGTTATGTTTTGAAAATATAGGTTCTTAATACCCACCAATCCACCAACATGAAAAACAAATAATCTATGCCATTTCAAAAGGGGAACTTAATTTTTCTCTGCAACTCCTTACCATAATAAATATTTAATAATCCTTGTGATTTCTTTAAGCACCTTGACAGTAGGTAAAACTAAAATTATATAGATCAAGAGGGTGATAAGAACTAATCTTAGCAAAACTATTATTATAGCCAAATATATCCATCTTCCCTTCCATGCCTTGAATCTATCCTGAAAGGATGAAATAAGGTTATCCCATAGTCTCACATTAGCATTCCCACCAAAGAGAGGGACCCCTTAATACTTGGTCAGGAGATTGCCAAAATTAAAATTAAAAATATTAGCATTGTAAATTTAAATTACACTTTCCACATTCAAAAACAATTCTAACTTGGTTTCACTTAAGATTACCATTCTAATCCACCTCATAACTAAACAAAATATGTTTCATCCTATCTACCTACTAAACATTTGGTAACACCAAAGAACATCATGTCATCAATAAACTATTGGTGCATTAAATTCTCTAGTTCATTCATTACCTTTATACATTTTAATATACCTTCATTAAGTGATCCCAATATGTCTTGGCCAAGAACTTCTACTATAATGACAAAACTAAAAGGAGATAGAGTGTCCCCTTACCTTAACCCTCTTGAAGCTACAAAAAACCTTGTATATTCTCCATTGACTAGGATTGATAACTAGAGAATGGAAATCCAACTAAGGACCCAATTACACCATTATCTATGAAAGCCATTTTTTTCTAGAACTTTGATTTAAAAAAATCTCAAATTCACTCTATCATAAGTTTTGCTAATATCTAATTTCACAGTCATACCTTTTTATCAAGAAGCTAGAAGGGAATGTATTACTTTAAGAGTGATAATAATACCTTCTTGGATTTGTTTATTTTAAATGAAGCCCCCTGCTCACTATAAATTATGTAATCAATTATGGGTTTTGCTCTGATTACAATGGATTTGGAGATGATTTTGTAGATGGTGTTACGCAAATAAATGGGCCTATAATCATTAAAAGTGGCTTGCATCTACCATTTCATAATTAGAGAGATAAAAGTATTATTTATATTAGGGACACTTTTTGTTTCCACCTAGATTCATTCACCACACACATCATTTCATCCCCTAAAATGTCCTAAAAAGGGTGAAAATGGTTGATGGAAAACCATTAGTACTTGGAGACATGTCTCTACCCATCGATAAAATCACCGACCAAATATCCTCAATAGAAAAAAGATCCATCAACTTCACATTCTACTAGTTTAAAACCAACTTTGGGATGTGGTTTAGGCTACCATCCTATGCACATAGTGAAGAGGGATTAGTGAAGTGAAGTAGTTATTAAAAGAAACCTATTAACTCATTTTTTTATCCTAGAATTAGATTCTAACAATTAACCATCCCTTGAATAATTATTAAAAATATGTTTGGTTAATTAATTTTCCTCTTAAGAGTTGTCAAAAAACATTATGTTCTTATCCACTTCTTTAAGCCACAACTCCCATGACTTTTATTTCTAGTATACTTACTTTCTTAGATGAAACCCATAAAGTTATACCAAAGGGGACTTCTCTACTTTATATAATTTTCATCCATACCCAACACAATTATAATATGGTTGATAGTTTCCAACTTGGATTCTACTCTATCTATTTCTTTTAAGATGTTTTTGAAGCTCACTTAATTATAATTCATTAAACATGAGTTAATGTGATTAATTTTTTGACTCATCAAAAACATGTTAGTACCTACTGAAGGGGGTGAATTATTACACTAATATTTGACCATATCATGCATTTTAGGATCACATAGCCACATGAATTCAAATTTCAAGGGACAAACTAGAGGAGCCTTATTTTCTAAAATCTAGAGTTTAATTGGAGCATGATCCAAACCTGAAATAATTAAAATATTATTTCATATAATCCAATCCTTTTTAAGGAATTATATACATATCATAAACCTATCCAACCATTTTTGAATGTTACAAAAACCTTATTGAAGGTTTTTCTAGGAGAGGAAATCATTTTTTTGAACCATATCCACCATCTCTAATTACACAATGAAACTAAAAAAATCCCTTTGAGACTAAGTACACCACCCTACTCTCCCCTCTTTTCTGTGCCATATAATAAGGAAATGAAATATAAAAAAATTATATAAAATACATTATTTATAAGATCATGTTTTCCAAGTATCTATTGCCAACACTGAGATTTGAGGGGCAATAAATTAGGGCCATACACATTAAACATAAAAAAATAAAATGTCGAAGGAACAATCCAAAATTTTATAGAGTTGCTAATTAGATCTAGAGTGAAAATTATAAACTCAAATATTGTGTGGAGCCCATATGATTAAGAAACCATCAAAATCCATAATAGATTCCACAAAGATAGATTTCCATCTATTACAACTTTTTCTCCTAAGAGCTTCTACCTTAGTTATTTTCAATTTTGTTTCTTGCAATAGGAAAGGATCACAACCAAGTTTATTCAACTAGAGTCTTAATAGACACCTCTTTTTAGAATCATTTAAGTCCTTAACATTACAGGGGAAAAATATTCATTGATAGATCCACTATTCCTTCACCTCTCCTTGCTTGTCAAAAAAGAAAGACCTCACAAGAGTAGATTGCTTACCTTTGGCAACTGAATCCTCTATGATGACTTTACCAACCCTCTTCTTTTGATATTAAAACCAAATTTTAGATGAGAAATCAGGAAATAATTTTTTAAAATGAAAAAAACATTAGTAGAATAATGTTTCTCTTCATCACTCAAATCCCCGATAATTGGCGATAGCTAGAGATTTATATCCCATCCTACCTCTTCCACTTAAATTTATATCATATTCTAAATTTCACCATCCTTTGATCCTATTATATTAATAGGATATTTAATATACCCACATTCAATATATTTCTATAGGCATTCATTTAGATTATCCTCTTCTAAGGATATGAATTGGATTTCCTTGTGCAGAGTATTGGGTGACAAAGTCTCTCTCGATTCTAATTTTTCTATCAAACTAATAGTTACATCAACATTTAGACTTTGTGCACAAGGTTTATATACCATAAAATCATTAGAAGGGCCTACCTAATGTTCATTCCCCCTATATTTTACATTATTTTTAGGTTTGATTTTAGTGATCTAGAAGTGATTATCCTTATCAAAAAAACTTTATTCCAAACATTGATTACGAGTATGTCTAACTTTTAGACATTTCAGACATCAAAATGGTATGTATTAGACATCAATTAAATGTTAAAAACATCTGCCAAGGGTGTAGAGTAATATACTTTATAGAATATGTATTTCCATATCCACTATCATGTAAATTTTAGAATAGGAAGCTAGATAACCTTCACTCGTAATAGGATCATGACCCATAAATTTCCCAATCATCTCAAAAATTTTAGCTAGGGACTTCTCTTTCAAATATTCAATTAGGATCCCATAAAATATAATACAACTAGGAAAATGGCCCTAATTGGATTAAAATGTATTAAAGTTAGGGCACCAGAGTTGGAACCATGTCCTCACATACTCTATCATCCATGGAACCCCACATAAATTTCTTGTTTCTTTTTTATTGAAGGACAAACAATAATGAAGAAACCCTTAAGAATGAAATTAAGGATGATATCTAGACCCCAATATTTAAACACCCATGATTCTAAAACACCAATTTTTATCCACTAAAGCACAAAACTCCCAATCATGCCCTTCTCCTTCAATTCTACTAGGTTATGCTCAAACTCCATTCCATAAAAAAAAGAGATAGATGGTACCTCCCATCTAAAATAATACTTCCATCCTCAATCAAGATTTAGTTTGAAGGGATCTCATTATTATTTTTGGATCTATCCATAGCCTTAAGGCCACCTTTTGCAAATTAATTCATCTTTCAGAGATCAATATTATTTTCCCCATATGCCACTCTGTTTCACCCATTAGACGTAATATACTTACCATTATTTTGTTTCTTTTCATTATCTGACCAGTCCACATGATCCTTTCTTTTTTCTACTTCCCTGATAGTGTTGCATAGGTCTTGCATAGTCCACCCCCTTTTTACCTTACTTTGTGTGTTGTTACTCTTGCTCGAGTCTTCACTTTCCCCTTTAAATGCACCATTTTTGACTTGCTTAACATTTTTTATTTTATTATATATATTAAATTATGTATTAATAATAAATTTAATATAATTTTAAATATAATAACTTTATAAATTAATCAAAAATGTATATTTTTAAAGTGGCATGGTATCATTGAGAAAATAAAATATCCTGGATATTTCTTTTGGTCAGTGTATACATAGACTGGTGTGAGAGACCAATGACAAAAATAGAGGAGTCTATCTACTTGAGCCTATGTTTAAATATAGTCTATATTTATAATTAAAAATAACAATGAGAGAAACTCCCCACACATCATACACCATGAACTATAAATTTCTAGCACTTGGCACTATAAAATATCTATCACATGATTGATTTACAGTGTTAAGTGAAGATAATTCACAATTCATGGTTGAATACATGTTGGGATATTCTCTTATTGATGGGTTTAATTATAAATATAGACTATATTTAAATGTAGGCTTAGCTAGACAAACTCCTCTAATTTAGTGATTGGTCTCCAACACCAATCTATTCGTAAGCTTACAAAAGGAATATCCAAGCTATGTTCTTTGCTCAATGGTACCATACCACCTTGATAATACATGTTGTTAATTAATTTATATAATTATTGTATTTAAATTACAATAATTTTATTATTAATACATATTTTAAAATATATAATAAAATATATTATTAAATTATATATTATAATATATGGATATATTATATTATAAGAAAATTATATATATATATATAATTTTTATTAATTTGTATAATATTAATATAGTATAGTTACTATAATATTATTATAATTACTATAGTAAATTAAATATTATATAGTGCATTAACAATAATTAAATTGGTAATGTAAATATAGTTTATAGTGCTTATGTAATAGTTATTGTAATACAAATTAATATAATAGTAGATATAATAGATTTTATCTCAATTTTAAATCATTATGTCTTACATCATTTGAGCGATGTAAACCAAATATGAACTTTTAGAACAAACTTATACAAATAGATATGGATACAAATATTTCTAAGATTTTATTTTTATTTTTAATAGTAACACTTAATCTAGAATCTATTAAATTATCATGTTATAAATTTAAATAAATTATTTGATAAGGAAGTATGTAGATAGTTCTATATGGCATAATGTTTTACATTGCCATTAGGAAATTTTAAAGGTGTGAATTATACACCTACAAGAAGAGGGCAGTGAGACTACCCAGACTTTACTTCAATTAGAATACATCATCTATAATCTATTGGATTATCTTATTATAAATTAAAATAGTATATTTGAATTGAATATTTTCATTTAGTATAAGATATTAAAGGTAGGAATAATAGACATATAGGAGGAGCACAAGTGAGACAAGGTTTACTTTAATGATATGACTTAATCTAGTATTTATTAAATTATCTTGTTTTAAATTTAAATATAATATTTGAATTAAATATTTCCTTCAATGTATCATCTCAAAATCTAGTGATAATACAAACCCATTTTGACTTCTAGTTTAGATATGGAGCCTTTTGAAATTCTTATGAGATGCATGGTGTCTTTCTTCACCTATCATGGTAGAAATCATCTAATTAAATAACCTTCCACCTTGTAACTAGTACACCCATTTTTATGGATGCAATCCATGTTAATGCTATAAGTAGAAAAATATAATTTACCATATAGAAAAATATAATTTACCAAGAAATCTACAGAATATGTTGTACATGAATGTTTGAAATTATAATGTTGATTATTGTTCCTACAGATCATGTAAAATATCTATCTGAAGGATTGAAATGCCTTTTCATCTAACATAACACATCACTTTTGATCACCCCAATGAATGGAACTTCAATCTTGTTATTCATTGTATGTACCCATGTCCAATTATTTTTTAATCCAAAATCCCAAATCAAAAATTATAGCATTGCTCTTAGTTGGATCTAATTATTCTAGTGCCACTGTGATGAAAATAATATCACCATCATAATCACAAATAAAAAACTTGATCACACGTATTTGAATTGATGTCAAAATTATAGTATGGTAATATCTTCTATAATAAACATACTTATTATTTGTATTGGCCTAAATTTAGTGAAAGGAATACAATAAATTCTATGTAGAGTGGAAAAAGGGTGGGCTCGCATCTCCTTGTTTCTATAGGATGTTGTATTTTGCCTCCTTGTCTCTTTAGAAATTTTACGTCTTGGTGAATTAGATGCATTTATTTTATTACAAAAAGGTCAATGACCATCTATAATATACTTTGTAATTACCAGTGAATAGCTCTTTGACTAAACAATTATTTTTGTTATATTATTGTTGTGTTTATGTACCTTGTACATAGACATTACCTACGTAACCCAAATTTAGTTTTAACCATATGATCCCAATCATATGTGGAATTATATTCCAATTTCATCTTAGGAGAATGTAGTCTGAGATAATCTCATTTTTTCTATCCTTGCACTGTATCGTACCCAATCCATATAACATGGAAGGTCAAGTGGAACTTGCCAATCCTAGGTCCTTCTATACTTACAAAGGCAAACATAATTTAGCACTAACTTGAGGCAAGTGCCAATAAAACATAAGTGGATTCACAATAGGGAATAAACCAAATAAAGGCTCTAAACTTAGTGAGCATAGAGTGAACATGAGGAACAACACAGATCAGGTGTACATGTGGTAAAGCCCAAAGAAAATATGAAGAAGATACTTGGTAGGTGAAAAATGATTGTGAAGACCAAATTAGGATATAGGGTGATGTGATGTAGTGATGGTACCATTGTCGATCAATATGTGTGGGAGAATGTTGTGTGCCTTAATTAACTATTTAATACAATCCCAATTTAATCTTGTATAAAGTATAAATTATGTGGTATGTTAAATATTAACATTGTATTTCTAAATTTTTATCATAGACTCTGAATCAAAATCAATGTCTTGCTAATACATGTAATTCTTTTATGATAAGTAAGTATTTCAACATTATGACAAATTTATGATGTGTTATTTATAGTAAGGTGCCACCAATTATAAAGTCATTCTCTAAAAATGTCATTAACTACTTATTAAAAATGGAAGTTTAATTGGAATGCCCATTTTAGTCTTCATTGGGTGCCTATGTAGGTCTTACACTATTGGGCTATATGGTAGACTATGTAATAGGAGATCATGAAAAAAATTGAATGTAGTCAAGCCTTGTCAAACCATATAGTTCAAAAATGATTGTGAGATTGGGGTGGATGAATCATGAAGGTTCAGATAACATAAAGCCATGTTTTTAAAATAGTGGAACCCTTAATACAAGATGATAGGCCTAATGTTTCACAAACTGTCAGACACTAGGGATTATGAGATAGAATTTATATTTTTAGACTAATTGTTTTCAATCTAAAAATTAATGGTGTGCAAGCATTTGGCCTTTGTAGCAGAATGGAGTTTGTTAGTGTGGGAGATTTTAGTATCCCATGCATATAATATCATGAAATGGTGCTAGGACATGTGTTACATGGATTTTGAGGTCAAAGTGGGTACTACATCAAACTAACAAAATGTTCTAGATTTACTTTGATATTCAGGCTAAATGGTTTATAGTATTATTTTTCGAGCATATAATTAATCTAAGACATTAGGAAATGTTAAAGGTGTGAATTATACACATAGAGGAAGATGGAAAGTGACATTACATAGGCTATACTTTAGGTATAATACATAATCTATAGTCTATTAAATTATGATGTTATAAATTAAAATACTATAATTGAATTGAATATTCACATTTAGTATAAAAATAATTGACATATAGGAAGACCACAAGTGAGATAAGCTAATATATAATTTACTAATAATATTTAATAAAGTGTCTATTAAATTATCACTTTTTAATTTTTAATATATTATTTGAATTGAATATTTACATCAACAAATTATCATAATATTTAGAGATAATATAATGATATTTTTACTTATAGTTCAGACATGAAGCCTTTTTGAAATAAAGTGATAGGCATGATGTCTTCACTCACCTTCGATAATGAAAATCATCTAATCAAAGAAGCCACCACCTTGAAAGAGGTGAAGCCCTTTTTTATGAATTCAATCCATGTTAATACTATAGTGACACAAATTTCATATACTAATAAATCTACAAGATACATTACACATGAATGTTGGGAATTGCAATGTTGATTATTGTTTGTGCATATCATGTAAAATGTCTAAATAAAGTATTCAAATAATTTTTCATCAACTAAAGCACATCATGTTTGATCACCCATTTGAATGGAGCTTAATATTATTATTCATTGTATATATGCATGTTCGATTCATATTTATCAAAAATCCCAAACCCTAAATTCTAAATTCCTCTTCATTGGTTCTAATTCTTCTAATGCCATTGTAACAAAAATAATATCACCATTACAATCATAAAGTCAAAATTTGATCACCCATATTTGGATTAATGTGAATATTCTAGGGTTTTAAAATAACCACAACTAATGTCCCCCTATCGAAATGAAAATGATTATAATTTTGACATAGAGATTGATAAAACACACTATCAGTTACCTTGTTGAATATAAGCCATGGTAGACTAAAGAAGTTTACGGAGAGTTACACCCTGATTGGTATACATTCAAAACTAGGTTATATGAACTAGCTTTCCAGAGATATATATGGTTTTGGCATAAAAAGTAATGGATATATATGGTTTTTATATTAGTGTATGGTGAGTTACATCCTAATTGGTAATATATATATATATATATATATATATATATATATATATATATAGATGGTTTATAGTGAAGGCGAGGAGAAAAAACATCCTACATAAGACCTAAATTTTAGGTGGATATTTTATTTAAATGAATTTCACCAATTACAAAGGGGTACATATCTTACAAGGTGGAAAGTTATTTGATTGGACATTTGATAATTTTAAGGATCAATGAGTATGACATGTGGCTTATTTGTTTATGTGAAGGTTCCACATCTTCTATCTGACTCGAATAAGTGATGTAATGTTATTGATATAGAAACAAGACATTCAGGTTGAAAACCCTATAATGAAACTTTTGTTTGTCTATGTTATGAATATATTGAGGTGATATGTGTGGTGATGATTAGAGGAAATGATAAGATACTTTAAGGTATATTATACACCAAATGGATCATATCAAACACATACCTCAACTTAAGTGTAGTAGTCTGATTTACATTCCTACACACATTAAAATGGGTTTTTTAGCTTCCTAGTTAATGGACTTTATTTTATTTGATTATAGAAGGATTGCACATTTAATATGTAGATTGAGTCAATAATATAATGTTGCTGATGTGATAGAAATACATCTATGTTATGTGCTCTATCTTGGTTTTTTTCATTATGGTTAAGGTGAGTCTCAAATATTTTCCAATGCACATAGCACATGGTTATGTAAGGGGGCACCATTGGTGATATAGTGTAAATTTCATGCTAGAGGAGTTATTGGTTGAGAGAAAATGTGGTTTATTAGTGATCAATCCTAGATTAATACACAAATACTAATATGATGTTCATAACAAAGAAAAAAACTCAACTAAATGATAAGATTAACGTAAAATATCATGGTACATATCTAGACTACAATACCATGTTTTTAAGTAGTGCACATTAGGTCTGATGGTAATAGCTAACATGTACACTTCTCTTAACACATTGAGAAGTATAATAACTATATAAGGAAAATAGATCATGATAGGTGCACCAACATGATTACATATATCATAAGGACAATCAAATATTTATAGAGTACAAGATCATGTCTGATAGTCAATAGGTTGGAATACATTCAAATGGTAAACATTAAAAAAAAGTATCACATTCTAGCCATTATTAAGCAATTCAATCTTGGGTCTTCAAGAAGATTTATCTAATATTATTTTTGCTATTTTTATTAATATTATGTATTTAGTTATATATTTTTTATAAAATAAAATAATGCTAATAATTTATCATATTATTATAAAATGTATTTTAGTTATACATATTGTATAAATATTCTACAATAGTACTATATAATATAATAATTATATAGTATATCTAATTGTAATATTATATGAGTTCAATGGTAATACTGATTTACACTCCCTTGCTTAAGATAACCTCACTTTATGAAAACAAAATATTACATCCATTTTTTTGATTAAATTACTATACAAATCTATGTCTGATGTGCAACTTAAATTAGCATCACATTGAAATTGATGTTGGGAGAATATGTTGATGCCCCATAATCTATCTTGTATATTCAATTCATTTATGTTATCAATACATTGACACCTAGAGAATATAATTAACCTTAAGAACATACATACCTACAATTTGATGAATATCATACACCAAGGGGCCAATAAAATAGAATATAATTATATAAAATATAATAATATAATATAATATTTTCCTTGACAAACATGTTACCATTTATAAGACAAGGACATATGTTAATAATCCTAATTATTTGCTCTAGGTGTCTTATACCCACATTAATGTCATTGTACCTCTGGTTCAAGCCAACATCAGATATGGGGCCCCACCACAATATATAATCTCTCATGACATACTCATCTACCCTTGGTAGTAGAAAATGACCAATCAAATATGTTTCCCCCTAATAAGAGATGAACCCTTTTTGATGCATAATAAATAGGCCAATCTTCTAGAGACCATAAATTTTGACCCATAACTTTGTTTGAGCTCTTCCATGCACTAAAATGACCATCTCAAAAATATTATTGCTTTTATATGTTATGCTTTCCACTTAGAGGTGTTGTCAATATTTTTAAGAGGCCAAACATTACCATTTGAGGGTCTAAAATTGTAGTTTACTTTTTTTATTCTGATTTTTTTATTTTTTTGAAATTATATATTTTTGTAACTAGATGTGAACTTCGGTTGAAATTCATCTAATAGGATAATTTTAATTTTATGATTATTTCAAGATATTTTTACATCTACACACACTTGCATGTGAAACTTATTAAAAATAACAACTACAAAAAATAGATGCTTTTTAATATTTTAGTTTTTTTTTTGAATTTTTGCTTGTCAACTCTAATTCTAAGTTAAAGATTATTTAAACATGGTTTGGGTTTGTAATTATTTAAAATAATTTAATCTAAATCAATTTACATATTTTTTCACATCTTGGTCTATTTATAATTTTATTGTCTTGAAAGTTTTTTGTTTCATCATCTAGTATGAGAGCAAGGTTGGATCTTGAAGGATTTAGAAATGGAGAGTGGACGACACGTTATTGTGAAGATGAAATAAAATATAAAATAAATATAGAGACAAGTGAAACAATTAACACAAGTTATCACCAATCAGAAAAGAAGACAAGGTGTTGATAAACCCAACAAAGACACAGATCATGATGAAGAAATTCAGCAAGAAGATGAATAACAAGATTATCCACCATAAATGAAAGAGAAGATGGTTAAAGCCTTATAAGGAAGAAATGAAGGAATCAAAGTTGATGTTCCATATTATAAAGGTAGTTTAAAACCATAGGATTTGATAGATTATATGAATAGTATGGAAAAGTTCTTTGAGTGGAAGATTATGAGAGAAGACAAGAAGGTAAAGTTTGCATGCACAAAATTGAAAGGTCATGCAATGATTTGGTGGTAGTACCTATAGAAAGAGAGATATAGAAAAGGTAAAGAGAATATTAATTAATGGAAAAATATGGAGAAGAAGTTGAGTGATAAATTTCTTCCTATGGATTATGTGTAAATCCTATACAAAAGATTTCATAAATTTGAGGCAAAAAAATAATGTTATACAAGAGTATAAAAATCAAGTTTTTGTAATATTTATATATGAATGGAGGATGATGAAGTAGAAGAACACATGGTTGAAAGGAATGTAAATGGTTTAAAATATACTATTCAAGATGAATTAAGCATGTATAGAATACTTTGCATGGAGGACACTTATCAATTAGTTTTGAAGGTAAAAGAAAAACAAAATATATAGAATATTATAAGAATGTCTCTTGGTAAAAAAATATGTATATCCCATACAATAAGGGGACAGGGTGGATTTAATACCACTATAGGTTGGTATAATACTAATAAAGGTGAATCATCACGTGGTAAAAAAAGGTAAGATGAAAAAACGTAAGGGTTTCAATACCAATAAAGAGGAAGAGGCTTTCAAAGAGGATGAGGTTATGGTGGTGCTAGCGGATGGTTTCTAAATTAGTTCATATATTATGTTTGTTGTAGATGTGGAGAAAAAGGGCACCGAGCATTTGAGTGTTCACACTATCAAGACCAAAAAAAGAGGTAAGAGGATCACCCAAGAGTGAATCTAGTTGAGGTTGAGATAGACGAACAAAATATTGTTGTACTAGTAGACGTTGAAGAGAATCTCATAATGAGAAGAACAATGATCGCTCCAAGGAAGAAACAAGTATGGAATAAAGAAGGTGGTGATGCATGGATGCAATCAAACTTTTTTAAAATAAGATGTACTTCAGTGGAAAGGTACCCAAAGTAATTATAGATGGTCATACTTGTGAAAATATGGTTCTTAAAACAATAATAGAGAAACTAAATTTCAAATTTTGAAAACCTCCTAATCCTTATCATATTTCATGGTTTAAGAAAGGGAATGATTTCACAATGGATAAAAGGTGTTGAATCAAGTTTTCTATAAGAAAAACTTATAATGATGAAATATGGTGTGATGTTATTTTTATGGATGAATGCCATTTATTATTGGGAAGACTATGGATATTTAATAGGAAAGTAATTTATGATGGATCAAAGAACATGTACACTTTTTAAAAAGGTGGTATAAAGATACTTTTGTAACCAATTAAGGAGGAAGAGAAGACATAAAACATGCTCTCTACTAGAGAATTTATCCAAGATATGAATTTAACATGTTATTGTTATGTATTAGTAGTAAATAATGGAGACATTAAAATGGTACATATATGATTATAAACAACAAGAGTGTTCAAATAATATACAAATGTTATGCCTGATGAGTTACCAAATGGTTTACCACTGAAGAGAGATATTCAACATCATATTGATTTGATTCCAAGATCATCTATACCCAATCAAGTAGCTTATAAGATGAGTCCAAAAGAACATGTATAATTAAATAAAAATATTACTAATTTTTTAAGAAAGAAGCTGATAAGGGAGAGTATTAACGCATATGCAACACCATCGTTGCTAGCTCCCATGCAAGATGGATGATGGAAAACGTGTGTTGATAGTAAAACAATTAATAAAATTACAATCAATTAGAGATTTCCTATACCTCATTTCGATGATATTATAGATGTGATTTCGAGAGTAAAATATTTTACCAAGATTGATCTAAGGAATGGTTATTATCAGATTTGAATTCAGGAAGGAGATGAGTGAAAAACATCATTCAAATTATCTAATGCACCTAGTACATTTATGAAGATAATGAATACAATGCTATAGGAATATATTGATAAGTTTTTAATTATTTATTTTGATGATATTTTGATATTTATTAAGTCCAAATAAGAACACTTACAACATTTGATAATGGTACTAGATTTGTTTAGAAAGGAGAAGTTGTATTCAGATTTGAAGAAGTGCAGGTTTATGCAGAATAATTTGGTATTTTTGGGATTTGTAGTTTTAGCAGATGGTGTGAGAACAAATGAATAAAAGATAAAGTCAATTTTTGAGTGGCCTATTCCAAAAATTATTAAGGAGGTAAGAATTTTCCATGGTTTAACAACTTTTTACAAAAAAATTAAAAAATTAAAATTTTCACTAGTATTATGGCACCAATAAAAGATTCCATGAAAGAGAAACAATTTACATGGACTAGAGAAGCCACAAAAAGCTTCAATTTTTTTAATAAAAAGATTACACAAAGATAAATATTAGAATTACTTTATTTTAACAAGGTGCTTGAGGTTGACTGTGATGCTTCATTTGTAGGAATCAATGTTTTGTTGAGTCAGGAAGGAAAGCAAATGGCATATTTTAGTGAGAAATTGAATGAGGTAAGAATGAAATATTTTACTTACAATATTGAACTTTATGTATTTGTAAAAGAATTAAGACATTGGAGGCATTACTTGGTGCCCAGGGACTATATCCTGTTTCCAAATCATGAGGCTTTGAAGTATGTGAATACACAAAATAAGTTCAATAATAGGCATATAAAGTGGGTTTATTTCTTATAGGGGTATAATTTTTTGTTGAAACATAAATTAGGAAAATAGAATCAAGTAGCTAATGTATTGAGTAGGAGAGTATGATTGTTAAATACTATGGTGAGTGAATTAATTGGATTTGAACCTATCAAAGAATTATGTGATATTGATCCATATTTTGGAAAGGTAGTTGAGCAATGTCAGAATCCATTAATAGGAGGGATATAGTATTCATGGTGAGTACCTTATATAAGAAGGTTATTTTTTTAAAGGGAAACTATTATGCATTTCATTTAGGTCTGTATGACACAATATAATAAGAGAATCACCTATTGGAGGTTTATTTGGACATTTTGGTAAGATGAAGACAAAGTATGTTTCAAGGTGCAAGATATGTCAGGTAGCTAAAGGACATGCACAAAATAGGGTTATATATTCCATTATCAGTTCCAAGATGACCATGGATAGATTTATGTATATATTTTATGTTGAGATTACCAAACACAAAGAGAGGTAATGATTAAATTTTGGTTTTTGTAGATAGATTTTATAAAATGGTTCATTTCATTGCATGTAAGAAAACCAATGATGCCATTAAAGTTGCAAAATTATTTTTTAAGGATATTGTGTTTACATGGTGATTTGAAAACTATTGCCTGAGATAGGAACATAAAATTTCAAGGTCATTTTTGGAGAACATTATGGAATATTATGGGTACTAAGTTATAATTTAGTAGTGCATATCATCCACAAACAGTTAGATAGATAGAAGTTGTTAATATGACCTATTTAAATTTGTTTAGATTCACATGGGAGAGAATCCCAAGCTATGGGACATAGATTTACCATAAGCTAAGTTTACATATAGCAGTTCAATGAATAGATCAACATGAAAATCATCATTTCAAATTATTTATGGGATAAATCCTATGGGTATTTTAGATTTGGTATAATTACCAATTGTAGATCAAATTAGTGATGATGTAGAAGCATTTACAAATCATATGCAACAATTTCAAGGAGTAAGAAGAAAGTTACAAGAAAGTAATGAGAAATATAAAGCATCAACACATGTTAGAAGAAGAATCAAGGTATTTGAAGAAGGAGAGTTGGTAATGGTTTATTTAAGGATAGAAATATTTCTAAAAGGCATGTACAATAAGTTGAAGTATAAAAAAATTGGTCCATGTAGAATTGTGAGGACAATCAATGACAATGCTTATGAGGTGGGTTTAACACAGAATTTTGATATATCTCTAGTATTTAATGTTTCAATTTTATATGAATTCCATGGAGAATATGGTGAAGGTGGTGAAGATGTATAAGTAAAATGGTAGCATCAGGTTCCATAGAAGAAGGAAAAGATAGTGTATGTTTTGGATATGAAGATAATAAGCACTAGGTAAGGGAATTATAATAGGTATTTAGTCTAGTGGAAAGGATTGTAGTAAGAATAAAAACTATAGGTTATAGAATGGGAACTAAATAAGTTTGAAAAAGAAAAACTTAAGTAGTACAATGAGGGAAACTCATAAGAGCTGAGTTATTTTCAACCAAAGGAGAATGATGCAGAACGAATATGCCCATTTTTTGGAGGCCATAACTTTTGACCCGTAACTTCATTTTAGATCTTCCACATGTTACAATAACCATATAAAAATTTAGTTTTTGCCCTAAGCCATGCATTCCATTTAGAGGTATTTTTTATATTTTTTTGAGGCCAAACATGACCATTTGAGGATCTAAAATTATAGTTTATTGATTTTTTTGGGATTTTTATATTTTTTATAAATTGTATATTTTAATGGCCAGATGTGAAATTAAGTTAAAATTCGTCCTAAAGGCTAATTTTAGTGTTTAAACTATTTTTGAATACTTTTAGATCTATATGTGCTTGCATGTGAAGCATACTAAAAATAGTAGTCGCTAAAAAAAGGTTTTTTTAGAATTTAGTTTTTTTTTAAAATTTTGCATGTTAACTCTAATTTTAAGTTGATGCTTTATTAAGCATGGTTTGTGTTTGTAATTATTTCAATCCATTTAATATGAATTAATTTATAGATTATTTCAGATCTTGGCCTATTTATAATTTTATTGTCTTGATAGTTTATTATTTTATTACCTTTGAAATGTGTGAAGGCCATGTAAATCCATTTTCAGTGTAAAAAATGAGAACTTTGATGGATAGTTTATTACCACAAACTATGAAGGAATACACAGTCTCCTTTTTCATTATCACCATTACAAGAATACAAGACTATTGTTCCTTACCACTTCATGCACAAAAGGTGAGATGGGGTAATTGGTTATAGGATTGTAGTAAGGTATGATTGTTGATTTAGACTATTTCACTTTATAAAACCACACATTACCAAAAGAAAAAATTACATCCCTTTTGGTGTATCTTAAAATATTAATTATAATATAATATAATATTAATAATTATAATATTTAAATATATTAATATAATATATACTATGATTATTCCATAGGCATTTCTATTAAGAGGAACAAGGCTAGGATTCATCCATGACACTTTTGATGTTATCCACTTAATATTGATAGTTGTAACTAGCATGGGATCCAACTACAAATAAACCCTAATTTTATAATGTTTTATCTCCCAATAAAATTTTGATGCATGTGCAAACATAACCTATGTAATCTTCCCAAAAACATAGATGATTTTTGAATAAAATTTACATGCCATATGTAATGTTGTAGATTCTATTTGTATTGTATTCTAGTTATTCATTGACAATAGACCAAACTAAAACACACAAAAAAAAAGTTTATACATGTATAAGATGAACACAATGATTCAAATTTCATTTATTTAAAAAATAATAATAATTTGAAGATAGTGCTTGATAATTTAGTTTTATCACTAAAAAATTATCTCAACAAACTTCTACTACTTATCATGGCTACTATACGGTCATTTAGCAACTACAATGTGGTCACCTGATGGAACATAGTGTAAAGTTTGTTTATCTAATATTTCTATTTAATTGTTCACCACCTACACAAGGAAATTAAAATAAGTTACTTTTTGAAAAGTGCTAGAAGAATGGAGATAACTTAAGCCATACAACACTTGAATAGTTTAAATTTTACTAATGGAATTGTAGTCAACCCATTACAATAGAGTTTACCATGAGCCTAACAATAGGTCTATTGAAAATGAAGTAAACCCATGGCAATGTCATCACCACAAAGTATATCTATCAATTGACAACAATGCAATCGACCTAAAACAATGTCATCATCCCAAAACATCTTCATCAATTAATGATAATGTGGTTCACCAACATCCATGCTACCACCCCATAATATCTCTATTGAATGATGACATGATCATCACTCAAAGGAAATATAGTTATCTGATAAAATTATGTTGACTAAAGACAATTCCATCACCTAACAATGAGTTCATTGGATGGAGACATTACCATTTCCCAACAGCATTATCATTGACCAATTACACTATTATCACTTGACAACACTACCCTCACTCAATGGAATAATCAAAAATCTAAGAATGGGTTATTAGAGTTATGAGAGCTAGACTTTAAATGAAAATTTGGAGGCTATAACTCCATTTTATGCTAAGTGTAAAACACCAAGTGGATTCAAATGGACATGGTATTTCCAATAGTGGTGGTTTCAAGTCCCTATTTGACATGTAAATCAAGATGGACCACCAAGGCATGTTGTAGTGCTAAGACCATTGAGCTATGAGTGTATGTGGGAGTAGAACAAAAGGTCAAAACATGGTCCCCATTTTTAGTCTGAGAATGAGGAGTGTTGTGTAAGCAACAATAATGGTAAGGTACAATGAAAAGGTATTTCATGTGATATTGGACATCATAGAGTGCATATCATACACTAAGCTTGGATTAAGTTGAGTTTTCATATTTTTATGGATTACCCATATTAAAAAGGGGTAAACAACTTATAAAGTTGTAATATATTTGATTGATAATTTTATATTGTTAAGGGTGGATGATGACATTATGAATGTTGATTTGATTGTGATAGGACTCCACATCTGATGAGTGGCTCAAATGTATACGATAATGTTATTTATGTGTGGAGAAGATATTGAAAATAAATATGTCAATATAATAGCATTACATAATGATACATGTCGGTTATACAAATCAAGGTGGTAACATATTTGATTGATTATATTATATTGTCAAGGGTGAATGAAGGCATCATGAGGATAAATTTTATCATGGTAGGCTTCCATTACTCTCTTTATCTTCGTTTGGTTAAAGGAATAAATGTATAATTTTCATGATGACCATAAGTGTATCTCATTTTTTTAGTTTGTTAGATGTGGGTTCAAACCTCCACTAGTTTCTACATGTTCCCTTCAGGAAAAATGACAATCAAATCCACCTCTCCCGTCTATTTCCATGATAGGTATAGCCATTTATATGAAAATAGGGTTTATATTTTTTTTATTGAGTGATTTTTTATGCCATAGCTAACTAGGACATAGTTTAATGTGTATTTGGATGAAGAAAAGGAGGAAATGCATTACTTAGCAGAAGCTCAAGTTTTCTTATTTAAGTAATATCTATCAAAATATTTAGTCTAGAAAATTTGTATTGGGCATGTTTTTAAAAGGTTATGAGAGAGGTTTCTAATTATTCTACAAAACCTATTAGGGGAAAACACTCAAAGGGTGTTCTTAATAGGTGTTTATGGTGTGATATTTTGGCATTAACCTATTTATTACATTTGTCATTATTTATGTGTATTCTTGGGTAGATGGTATGGAGACATTTAGATGGGCTATTTAATTTAGAATATGATGCTCATTGCCTTGTTCACTACCTATTATACCCTTTTTAGGTTTCTTAAATCCTCACACCACTTGAAAAGTGTTGTGATCCTAGTTTATACAAGATCTTACTGGCCTACCATCCTAAATCCACCTTATTATTAGTTTAAGGTTACATCTGCCACCCAACAATCCTTCATTTGTCTAGGGGTCTAACTTCCATGCCATCCCAATAAGGGGGTAGGAGTATGAGTCCAGTGTAAAAAATGGGTGATCTTGGGTACAATATCACTTCAAATTACCTATCATCACCCCTCACCATCATCTCTTAACTCACTTAAAAATATTGCATGTTCACGAATTTGTTCATCATCCTCCCAACTACCCACAACATAGTTAGACACTTAGAAGATACATATGATAGGGGTGAGAGGAGTGTGGCTTGTGTTAGTTTATCATGTAAAAATTCATTACAAAATATGTTTATAGGTTCAAATAGAGATTATTATATCTCACTTGATACTACTTAAAATATTTAGTGTAACCATTTTTTTGAAATATCTCAAATTCCACTTTCATATTTTAAAATAATATTTTCAATCAAACAACTCTGTGAGAAGGAAAAACTTGATAAAATATATATTTCTTCCTCAAGAAATAAAAAATAAATAATTCTTCCACTTTCTCAAATTGACACACTGATACTAGATGAAAATATCCTCACATAAAACATTATAAATATATAAAAATAATACTGAGATCCACATAATATGTATCAATGGGTAGGG
>JARHVA010002013.1:1990000-2030000 GCA_037957365.1 Torreya grandis | reverse complement strand
TAAATAAAATAGTTTATTTGTTTAATCACTAAGGTAATTAGGGATAATTTAATCCCCTTCAACATAATTGGCCCCAATTATATCAAAGAATGAACCAAAAATCAATTGGTTCAATGATAGATGTAATTTTTACTATATAATATGTTATTTGGGACTCAATCAACTATAACATCATCACACAATCAATGAAATAGTTTATTGGTTTAATCTTGGAAGAAATTAGGGCCAATATGAACCCCTTAAACTGAACTATGACTCTAGGATGTGATTTTAGGCTAAATTGGCTTCAATTTCATCATTGATTGAGCCACTTATTCAAATTATATAATCAGTGATGTGATTTGGGTAGCATTGAGTCATGTAAACATGGTTTCAACTATATATGATGTGATTTAGGGTTTGATTGACCCTAATATTATCACATAGTGAACAAAATAGTTAATTGGTTCAATCATCAAGGCAATTGGGGGAAATTTTTAAACATTTCAACTTGATTCAAATTATATCATTTGATTGGTGGCTTAATTATCCCTAATTTTATCATAGAAAGGATGATTATTCAATTAATATAACTAGTAAAGTGATTTGAAATAAATTATGTCAATTTCAAACCTAATTTTGATTGTATATGATGTGATACAATCCTCAATCATCATTAGTTTTATCACTATATAAACCAAATAGACTAGTTCCATCATGAATGTAATTGGCATCAATTTGTGATGCATGAAACTACCTGTAACAATAAGATGTGATTTATGGGTAACTTATCTCTAATTATATCATGACTTATTTTAATTAATTAATTGTCACAATCAAAGACTAGATTTGGGCCAAATTGAGTCATAAGAACCTATTTTATGGATCAATCAATTGTATAAGATGAAATTTGTGGTTTAATCAAATCTAGTTTTATCAATATTACAATAAAAAAGGTAATTGGGACCAATTTGAGCCTATTAAACCTAATTAATACTATAAGATGTGATTTTTAAAATAAAATAGCCATGCAAACCTAATTTAAACTATATAATATTTGATTTGGCCATCAATCAACCCCAATGTCATAACATTATGAACTAAATAGTCAATTGGTCCAATCACAGAGGTAATTTGGGATAATTTTATATATTCAACATAATTATGGGTATAATATTTAATTTAGGCCTTAATTATCCCTAATTATAACATAGATTAAAGTGAATTAATCAATTTTTGCAATTGACAATGATATTTGGGCCAAATTGAGCCCCTTTACAAACTTAATTTTGAATTTATAGGATGTCATATAGGGATAAATCAACACCATTTTTATAAATTCATGAACCAAAAAATTGATTTGTGCAATCATGATTCTAATTCTGGCCAATTTGAGCCCATTGAATGTAACTAGGATAGTATAACATGATATGGAGCAAATCATATCTCGTTCCATCATGAATTGATCTTATTAGTCTATTGGTGTAATCATAGATGTCATTTGGGTAAAATTAAGCACAATTAGCCTAATTTATGGATTAATAAATCATATAGGATGCAATTTCTAGCTTAAACAACCCTAATTTTATCACAAAATGAAATAATTGTAAATAAACTAAGGGTATAAATAAACCATTAAACAAAAGGTATTAAAATATTTAAAAATAAATGTGTACACATTATATAATGCATACACATTCCTTGGATTACATTATAACATGTACATGTTTTAGTCTTGGTGTTCACCAAGATTATATCAACTAATGGATACACATTATTTTAATAACACATTAACATTTATCTTTAGTTTATGAAAATTTCCACTTGTTGGCCCATCATGTTCCTATATTTACCCATGCTTGATATGATATCCCATCTACTCATCCAATTATGGTTTTTATTCATACAAGTGATATTATATATATGTATCTCTTTGTCTCTTTTAGTCCTAGGCCACTTGTTAATCTTTAGGTTTTTATTTTTTCAAGTAGCATAATAGTATTGCCATTGTATTTGCATTTAAAAGGAATTTAATTGTTATGGCAGTGATGCTTTCATAGGGAATTGAATCCTTAATTTGGAAATTATTGATCATAAGATGTTTATGGATATTTTTTATTTTCCTCCACTTCAAACTCATTGTTACACTATCTAACACCTCATAGACATAAAATAAAAAATGAGCTACAAGTAACCCAAATAATACCTTGGTTTAGCCACAAAAAATATTCATAGGTACTTGACAATGCAAATTATCTAGACATCCTAAACCACATGAATTGTGCCCAAATACATGACTCATATTCTCCATTTATCTACGACTTTTAACTATATGTGATAATGACCATTTTTTATCTTCATTACTACATATAAAATTAAAAATTAAATTCTCATGTTGCTTAATATCTGCCTCACACTATCTATATCTACGGATAGGTGTCCATGATCTTTCTATACAATTCCACAGTAGGTATATACTCACCCCATGCCAAATATTAATTAGTTTTCAAATTTCAAATAAATTTTAATGTATTCACACACATTTCATAAGGTTGACTAAATTAATTATAAAATGGTTCTACTATAAATACACATCAAATGGCATTCATTATTCCTAGTTAGAAACTATTTATTGAGTACTTTTATATTATTGCACACAGGGAATATATGCCTTAGTCCTTACGAACTCAAGATCATTCACAAGGAGAATCCATTAGATAAGTTTAAATAGACAAAAAAAATGCTAAAACCTATCATTTTCAAGTATCAAAGCCATTTTTATAGATGCATACACATATTCAAGGAGCAAAATTGTAAAATTAGTATAGGTATAAGAATTACATGGGCTTAATTATCCTCTTTTGAGTATTGGATACATACGTAATTATTAAAAACTAAGGGGTGATTGAGGTTAAATAATCCCATTACACTCCCTTATTTTATAATTTTTAATCTTTCAAAGCACCCTTAGTGATTCAAATACAAGAGAATAAAGACAATAAATTATTTTTGAAACAACATAAATTGAGATATCTCAACCCACTCAATAGAAATAGGTATATGGGGGACAATAGTCATAGTTTCATCACGATCGACTGAGATAATTCCATGATCAATAGACTTAATTTGTATGAATTATTAATCACCTACAATAGTCTTACCTAGAAATATGTTTTTATTATGTTTCTGATATGTCACTATCAAAGTCATATATTCTATGTATTTCTTTGTTAGTCATAAGTCATAGTCAACTATGAGAATTCTATAGTTAATAAACTTGAGTGGATTGCACTACAATACAGATAGGGAGGAACTATCAAAGAGCATTTAAAAATTATATCTTTTATCATGAGAATACACAATCATATATTTATTGAGTTCTACTTACATCTGAACAACTAGCAGAGAACCCATTTTGAGTTATGTACATTTCTTCTTAGTATAGTCCAAAAATATATGTTTTCATATTTTTTAATTTTTAAAATTATAATTATTACTTAGTCTACATATTTATCATTTTAATATCTATGTATTTTATACCTATTAGCATCACTACATTTTTTATTATAAATATGATAAAATATATTGGTGGATCCTACATTTTTTCTTGAATTTGTTATTTTATTTTTTTAATAGGGTTTTGCATTAATATTTAATTTATATACATTAAAATATTAGTTTTGTATTTGTTTTTAACTTTTATAATTAATATTTTTAATTTCTTTTTTTTTTTAATTTTGTTATAGAAACTATGTTTTGACAGTTATAAAACTCATAGAACTATCATTCTAGTCAAATAAATCATCATTTTTACATTTGTTATGGTATGAGGTGTATTTCCCAAATACTCAATCAATTAAACAACACTATATATATATATATATATATATATATATATATATATATATATATATATATATATAGTATCCATGTACATCATTGTATATTATAAATATAAGATTTTTTTTCCAACCATAAGAAGCCTTTGATCATTTTATATTTTAGGGCTCTTGTAAGTGGTTATCCCTAGGAATTTAATCTCAATATACCCTATAGCTGGGATAATACAACTATAATAAGGTAGAATCATTCATATTTAGTGTCTTTTTGGGCCATGCTAACTATTTATGATTTGGATTAGTATATCTAAGATCTTACAAAGCAAACCAACCTTAAATAGTTACAACCTTAATCCTTGTTGAAAATTTAAAAACTATAAATATAAATTATGGTCATATTTATCACATTGTTAGTACTTATTTTTCATTTCATTTTTGCTTTTTGTGTCACTTTCTAAGTTATTATTTTGATTCATTATATGTTTTCGTTAATTGAATGCGAATTCAAAAAGGGATACAATGAAAAATGCATAGATCGACTCACATTTTCACCATAATTATTCTAAGATACAAACATTTTTAATGAAAATATTTGTAAAAGCAAGCATGATATCAGAAAATTAACAATTGTACATTTAGAATGTTATAAGGCATTCCACACAATATATTGATGGAGTTATCATGATTATAAATGCTAATAATAATCCAAGGAAATTGGATGAATTTAATGTCAATGAATATGTTAGTGTCATAAAAAATATATTAAATTATTCTTATACATTTCAAGAGATGAATAAAATAAATCACCTATAACTTCTGCTTCCACTTTATGTGTTCAATTTTATACTATTGATTCTACTTCTATATTAACATCTCTAGTTACATGTGTGACCTTATCCCTTCATATGGGGGAATCACATGATTTCAAATAGATTCATATGCCCACTTATACATAGGCATCATAGATATATCATTTGATTACTGTGCATGGTCCACCACCAACCTCAATAAATACACACTATCTAGGCAAAATGTTTTACCTTACATGCTAAAGTGTTTCAATTAATTCAATGTGTATCTATTTTTAGTAGTTCAATAAACTCCCATACTTTTATTCACAATATTTTAGGTCAAGATAGATCCTCTTACCCATTATGAATAAGGTTTGTATCTCTTAAACCACCAATTTACGAACGTAAAGGCGATCTTAAATAACATCTTTGATCATTTCATGTAGCATGCTAAGATTAAATGATTATAATGATAAATTGATATCCAATATATTTAAAATAATACCAAATATTATGCCATAAATTTTTATATGATCTTAGACTTCCATCATTTAGAGAATTTAACCCTTTAGAAGATCAATTTCTAGCATACTTTTTTATCAACATTGGTGAAAAATGTCATATGTGAAAATTGTAAAACTCAAGAAAGGGTAAAGTGAGAAAATTAATGAATATGCTATTATATAAATAAAAAATTATGCTAATTAAAATGGTAAATTATATGGTAGATAATAAATTACAAGATATTTTCACACAAAGGTTTATAGCACCACTCTATGAGTTTATGATGTTCAAAAAAATCAATTTTTTTGATGAGTTATAAAGTTAATTCAAGATTATAGAGTTGAAAATAATAAAGTATGCACCAAGAGCTCCATATAATTCAAATGTAAATTTCAAATGAAACAAAACTAAAAACTCAAATCTAATGAAAATAATAATGAATTAAAAGCAATAGTCAATGTAGTGTCCAAATATACAAATAAGCTTTAATTGATATTTCCAAAAAGGAATATATTTGAATACTATGAAAACATCGTCATGTTATTTAAAATAAATTTCTTGATTTCAATATCATATCTCTACCTCCACAATTCAAGCTTGATTTGACCATGCCTTAGATTAAGCTAATGGTCGATAAATAGATATGTTTACCAAAAAACAATGTCTGGGTCCATTGTAATAAGTCAAAATACATAGAAAAACTTAAGATAAACATTTATCACTTTAAATATACCTTGTAAATCAATAAAAAGTCAAAAAAAAAAAATGGTTTGGTCCTCTTATGTCTTGTTGACTACCAAATAAATCAACCCTTGTAATGGATTTTGGTCAGCATTTTATAAAAAATATTGTCAATGGTAGAAACAATTTTCCATACAAAAGTTGGTTGAGCTCAAATTTGAAATTTTAATACCCACCCACTATTTTCTAAGCTCAAATCACTTTATTCCTTCCCACTCCTACCAAAATAACAAACAAAACAAGTTATTTATTGGCCAAAGTAATAAGGATTTTAATTCATTAAATCAACATTCTATAAAACATATTAAAACCTTAGAATGAAAATAATGATAAGTTTTAAATGGTTCACATATTATGGATAACACTAATTCTATAATGATTAGGATAGAACCAAATTCTCAATGCCACATATAAAATGGACCTCCGTGTCAAACATTATGGGCAAATGACCATCCCCAAGTTGTTTAAGCTAGAGTGGAAATTTTAGAATTCAACTATTAATATTTTTTTAATAAATCAATGATAAATGATAATATATTAATTTAAAATTATGAAACTAATTTATTATAATTAAATCAATTTATAAATAATTTCTAAAAAACATAATAAATTAAAATTAAACTTATTAAAAATAATATTTAAAATAACTTCATTAAAAGAAATTAAATTAATTTAATACAACTAATTTTTTTAAAGGCCAACAAGACATGTGCTATTAGACCCTGCATAGACTAGTTGGATATAAATATTTGGGCATAAGGAGGTGGTGGGTGATTGTTCCTTGCTAGACTTGGTCAAGGTTTAAACCCAAACCACCAATATACATGGGGCATTAGGGTCCCTAATGACTTAGTCATGATTTTGGGCCTAATATACAAATAAATAACATTACCCCTCCTTAATGTGATCTAACTAGACACTGTAGTTTGATTAATACTATTATGGACCCCCATGATATTGGTTAGTTATAGTCAATTTTTGTAACTCGATTTACACTACTAAGTAACACCATGCCTCCCTCCTAACATAATTAGACTTTTAAGTATAATTATACCAATCAGATTGAAATGATGCACTCTTAAACCTAATTAGATTAAAAAATACTATGAATGGACTATGATACACAAAATACACTCCAAAACTAATTAAAACTATAAATGACCAATCCATAACCCACATACCAAATCAAAATTTTGAATAAGATAATCAAAGGGAAATAAAATATTTCATATTCAATTTTTCAACTAAGTGTTTAATATGGCTGGATATCCCAGACTTGGCTGCCACTAATTGATGGAAATGTTGAAATTTATCCTTGTGGTAAAGGTTTTCTTATAGCTTTATTTCACATTGCTGAGGATAGGAAGACTATTCTTTCCGACAAAAATTTCTTCTGGCAGGGTAAATACCCTCTCTTCGCCAAATGGTGGCATATGGATTTCAATCCTGTAACGGAAACTTTCAACAAGATCCCTGTCTGGGTTCAGCTCCCTAATTTACCATTGCATCTATGGCATGAATCGGTGTTTAAAACCATCGGAAATGCTATAGGGGAATTTTTATTCGTGGACGCAGAAACCAAGAGGTATTTCAGATCGACCTGTGCTCGCCTTATGGTTGAGGTGGATGTTTCTAAGGGCCTTCCTGAGGTGATTTGTCTGGATTCCCCTAGGGGATCTTGGACGCAAATGTTAGATTTTGAAGGGCTACCTTTTTGATGTAGAAAGTGTCACCTGACGGGGCATGTTGTTGCTTGGTGCACTGCAAGGAAATCCAGACCCAGAAGATCACCTTCTTGGTGGGCTGAAGCTGATCATGATCACTATATTGCAGAACAACCTGAGGAAGCTTCGACTGATTCTAAGAATGAGAATGAAAAGAGCATCTTATCTGCTTCGACGGATCAAGAGTCTCAGCTGGAGACTGTTCCTGTTGAAGGTTTGGTGGAGATTGGATTATGTAATCTTCCTGAACCAATTTCTGAGGAGGTGGTGGTTCCTCCACCTATTTTGAAGGATCCTCCTAGGAGCCAGTTGTTGGGTAGTTCTCCTAAGGTTTCGGCTGAGGTTTTGTCGCCCCATGGGCTTCATGATTCTTGGCCTTCTGAGGATTGGGTTGCTGAGGCAGCTAAGGTAGAGGATGGCTGGACTACTGTTAAGAGGAAAAAATCTAAGCATCTAGTCCCTCCTCTAGATATGAAACTTCAGTCTTGTAAAAAAAATAATAACTAATAGTTATTGTTTGTCTAGCTCTTGTCTGTTGTTTTCAGATTACTGGTTAATCTGGTATAGCTTTTGTAGGTTCAAGGTTATTTCATTTCTTGGGTGTGCTTAAGGTTTATATCTTATCTGATGTAAAGGGTTTTGGGGCCCCTTCAAAACCTGTTTTTACCTTAATCTAAAACTAAGTGTTTAATATGAAAATTCATTAGATGAACTTGATTAACACAATGTTGAGTTTCTAAGAGCCAATTTCACATTGAAAATACATTGATTATTTTTAAGCTTGATTGAGTAGCTCACCCAACAAGAAAATAATGACAAAATCCCTACCAAAGTCCATTTTCACACTACATGATGTGTATGATAATTTATCACATGAACTTAATTGATCCAATGGGACCCTTTTTGCGTACAGATTAAGACAAGTCAAAAAAATGGCTAAATAAAATGGTAATCAATTGGACTAAAAGTGTAATCAAAATCATAACTAAAAGGCAAAAGAAGAGTAACATGTTTTTCATGAAATTACAGTGTTTTTGAAAGAAAAAATTTGGGGCTCTATTGGAAAATAATCATGAGTATTTTTAAACAAAATAAATGTATTTATGGACCTATAATAATTAGATAACAAATTAGATGTGATCAAACTACTAAAATGATAAGATGGGAAAGGATATAAGAAAAACTAGATATTTCCATTGACTTGTATGTTAAAATGGGTTCATTCCCTTTCATGAAACTTGAAGGGACTATCCACTATGGCCCATACCATCGAACAAGAAAATTCTACCTTTAAATGATAACCTAGAAATTATTATACTGCTATGAAGATGTCCATAGTTTGGATAAATATGTTTCATCTCCCACACAAATCCTTGCTCTATTTTCATCCAATCATCCATATCCCCATTAGATGTTACTTGAATCACCCAAAAATCATGTTTTCATTAAAATTGATTTAATTTTATTTTATTTTTTATTTTATTTACTTTTCATTTGAATTATGGGTTGGGGACCACCATATAAAATTAGATGTATAATATTAGATTATTCAATCTAGATCTTGACATTAATGATTCTATTCATGAAATCCAAATAATCATTATATTGTATTTTTGTGAGTGGTTTCAAGAGAATATATTTTTAAGTTAATAAATTTACCCATTCATAGTAAACATGAATAAATATAGAACATATATGACAATCCTAACCTTTAAAAAATATAAAACCTAATATCTCATTATAGATTACCTGGATTACTTATGCACCAAAATGCCATTGACACTAACAAGAAACAAAACCCTTATCATTTTTATTCTATGATAAATAAATCACCGAAAGGATTTAAAAATTAGGACAAGATACAAAAGAGGCAAAAGAGGAGGGAAAATGAATGACAAAAATATAATAACATAATAACCTAATCCAATAAGGAAATTATGAAATAAAATAAAGATATGTACAATACCTTACCAAGATAAGGCATACCTGGAATGAGTGCTTAATGAACTTCCCATTGATAGGCAATGGGATATCCTTGCTAGATGAAAATGTTAGCTTTAATACACTCACCAAAGATTTAATAAATTTTGAAATTACTTAACCACAATGTCTCAAACTTACCATGACGTGCTTTCTTCTCATCAACATTATCCTTGATTCTAAAAGATTTTACATTGGCTCACTTTCTAAACCATCATTTGATGAATCCTTGATGTTTAATAATTAAAAAAATGTTTCATCCCATCTTTCTTCAAATTGCATCAATTCTAGTAGTTTAGATTCATTCTAATCATTAACTTGAAGGTAATCTTGTTATAGGTATAATTCATTAAGAGGAGGGGTGAATTAGTGGTGGAAAACAATCTAATTAAATTTCCAAACTTATTTAAAATAATGAAGTATACAATACAATCATTCATGAAGCATACAGATCATTCATAGTAGTGAACAATGAACATAATGCAAGAACACATACTAAACAAAAGATCTACATGTGAAACCCTTTTCAAGAATAAAACCCACTATCAAGCCTAAAAACACATGGACTATTTTACTATAATATGATCACAAATAAGAGATTGATCAAGTCTAGCTAATTAGGAACCTTTTGTTAAGTCCTTCTAACCTACAACCTTGATCAAGTCCTTTTGATCAAAGGTCTTTAGTGAAACCATGTTTCACAAGGAGAAACTTCCCCTAAGGAAGATCACATCCTTTAGACCCTCCTTGAGAATAACACTACATCCTTATAACTAGTGTCTTTTACACCTGATGATGGACCTCTTGATTATTTGACCCCTACACAAACTCTCTCTTTCTCAAATAAGCCTCTCACCTTTCTTTACTCAAATAGTCCTCATGTGCACACTCAGATCTCTTCGGATAATTTCAACTTGAAATAACACTATACTTTAATAAAAAAACATGATCTAAAGATCATACACATATTCCTTAATCTTCTTTTCTCACCAACCCAATAGTTGGGCACTCTCACTCTCTTATTCTTTCCTTCGCTCTCCAACTCTCTCAAATACAAGTCTCATACAATATCTCAAGCCTAACACATCTGGTTTCACTATATATAGATAAATCATGAATTTTCAAGTCCATAATATTCCTTGTCAACTAAAATTCATGTCTTTACCCTTAAGGCATCTCATGTGGGTCACACTTAAGCACAATCCTCATTCAAAATAGGCCTAAGTCACTTTTAGGTCCTATGGGGACCAATTCAGCTATTTCACACTTATCCAAGCATAATAAGAACATAGTACCACTTAAAAACACATAGGTCCACTCCTTATATCCCATGGGACTTCCACAAATGATCATAGTCATTTTTACTCACATCTATGTATGCTCAATCAACTCAAATAGAGACCTTATACACAAGAATGTTATTAATGAACATATAGTCAACTTCTTAAGCAATTTTCATACTCAAGATATATTTATAACACCTCCAAAATAATCACAAATCATCCCCATGGATTCTAAAACACTCCTCAATAGCCAGTTCACCATGAAACATTGAAACAACCTCTACATAAGATCTAATATCCTTTTTAGGTAACTTGAAAAACATATATAGAAACATAATAAAATTTGGAGATCAATATCATTGTCTATACACAATTCCAAGTTTTAAAATTGATATATCTAGATGAACCTTTGATTCCTCTACCACTTTTGTTTTTACTTCATGATCAAATTCTATCTAGATTAAAAGTTATGGTCTATAAACTAGACACTAGTATTTCATTTCCAAAAACAAATATTTAAATGGCAACTATCATAGTTAACCTTCGAACACAATGCTTGCATCTCTTGTCCTCTCAAATTTAGATAAAATATTATTAAACATTAAACCTCTATCACTTTGACCTCATCTCATATAATCTTCAAATTTTGAGTCCACGTGTTCTGTCATTTTTTTTTAGATCAAGCATGCATCTAACAATCAAATCTCACCATTCAATCAAACTCTAAGAACACACATTCATCATTGAATCCTTAACTTGTACCTTTGCTTAGTCATTAAACATCATAAACCTATCTTCATCTCATTTTTTTCCCTAACTTATTAAATCAATGCACACCACTAATCATTTTTGAGTTTTAACTCTTAAAAAAATGACTAAGTATGGTGATCTTTTCAATATGCCTAAATAACCATTTTTGAACCTTAATAACTACTTTTGTGCTTACTTTCATGATCTCAAATTTGGACCACATGATCTCCTCACATAGGAGAATCTAACTGTATAATAAATATCTCTTATAAATCTTGCATGTATGAGATATATCACCTTTAAAATGCCTTCTCAAAGTCTTCTATCATAGAGCCAACCATGTCAAAATCTACCTAAGAGGCCATCTTTACGCAAGCATAAAATTTGTTACACTTTAATACATGATCTCAAATTTAGCTCAAATCATCTATGATCAAAATTTAAAAAACCTATATGATCAATATATTTTTAATTATTTGCATGTTCAATAAATAAAACCATCAAAATGCTCACTCAGCTCTTTCTACCACATTGCAAAATTGGCTAAGTATGGGAAATCTTAGTCAAACTACTCAGAAGCCCAAATTTTCAAATGCATATATTTTGATGTGCTACATCACATGATTTAAAAATTATCAAAAATAAAATAGGTACAAAAATGAACAAACCCATATGAGAATTTTATCCTCACACCTCCATGTGTGTGAAATCTAACCTCATCAAAATGTTTACTTAGCTCTTTCTATCCACATTGGAAATTTGGCTAAGTATGGGAAAATAATGAATTTTGACTAAGAAGCCAACTTTTCACTCTCATACATTTAATTATGCCTTGATTCATGACTTAATATCTAGTTTATAATAATTATGGACTACTATGATCAGAAACATATGTCCAAGTCCACTTAACTCATTCCCTCATGGTAATGATGATTTCATCAAACTACCTACTTATATTTTTTGCCACTGGACTAAATAATCTAGATGAACACTATGGATTGCTAAATTAATTCCACTTATACACACATGTTATCAAATCATTTATAACATCTTATAGAACTCTTACACATGCTTCAACCACCGTACTCATCTCTAAACATATCTAATCAAGCCAAAATTAAAGATCAACCAAGCCAACATAAAACACACTAAAACAACCACATTGCACACTTTATCATTATTATTTAGGCTATCAAAGCACTTCATCCACTCATAATGACACCTTCATGACATCACCATAACATCATTGATAACTCTCCAAAAATCTACCCCTTTGTCATTTATGTCAACAAACATCATATATAATAATATACAGCTCACCTTCTCTCTTGTCAAGAACTCCCACAAGAGGAATTTTCTCCCCCTTTGACATATCCAAAAAGTGGGTGCTAATTGATCATAAGGACTCAAAAATATCATAAATAGGAAAGGATCATTTTATAAAGATGATACAAACTCCCCCTTACCTTGAGCCTACCTTATCTTGCCTTAACAAACTTCTTCTTGCTCCATGCCAACACTCTTCTTTACAAGCACACAAAATAATGAAGACAAAACACACAAAAATCACTAAAATCTATTATAACTAACCATGGAACATCTGAGAGGGACTCCCTTAAGATATTTGAGATAGTGAACCATTTGAGCAACTTTAGATCACCACACAGGCTTACTAGCCTTCTCTTTCAAGACACTTCCATGACCATCAACATATAATCATACCACTCATCAATCAAGACACATTTTTTAAACCAACTTGAGAAATCACATGGAAACATTCATGCTTTGTTTTTTTTGTTTGACCATATCTTCATGCTCATTGGCATCTTCATCTATTTTTGCCTCAAACAAACTAAATTCTTCCTCAAATTCCTTGAGTTTAGATTTCATCTTCTTATTGATCTTCTTTTCAATATTTAGTTCTTCATGAGCATTAGTCAATGTAGTCTCATAGTCCACTTCATATTCATAATCATCTAAATCACTCCAAGTAGACCCCTTATGATGTGATCAATTCCTTCCTCAGCCATGAACAAAACTTCATATTCAATAGAACCGTCAACTTCTTAATTCTTTTCTGAGTCACTTTTTTCACTCTCATCTGATGAGCTATAATATTATTTGGTGTATAAACTCTTCTTGTCCTTGAAGTACTTTTTTTATTTTTAGAAAAACTTATGAATCCCTTTTTGCTTTTATTTGACCTGAAAGTTCTCTTGCCATCCTCATGACCTTGATCATGCTCTTCATCATCATCCTTATTATACTTATGAGGGAAATTATTAGCAAAATGTCTTATTTCACCACAATTGAAGCATTTTAGGTGAAGCTTACCTTTATAATTTCCTAAACATTTTCTCAATTTCCATGAAATTAAAGCAATTAGTTCATGCTCATATATATGAATAATTTCATCCTCTTTGAGTTTCTTACCTCAAAACTTCTTTTTTGTCTACATTTCAGTCTTAAAAATTACTTCTTTATTTGGAGGTATATCATCATTCTTACTCATCTCATCGGAAATAAGGATGCCATGCAATTGATCCATCTTCTAGTGTGTAAGATCAAGACTCTCTTAATAGTGAATACTTTCAGATCAAACTTGTGGGATAGAGACCTTTATACCTTTTGACTAACATTAGTTTCTTAAAAATTCTCTCTAAGACCTATTAATATTTTCATAATCTCATCAAATTTATGCAAAAAATATGCCATATTATCTTCTTTATTCATTTTAAGAATTTTATATTGCCTTTTGCGAATCTACAACTTAACAATCTTAACCTTTGAATCTTCTTCAAAAATAGTCTTCAATTTATCCAATATTTCCTTGGAAGATGTGGAATGAATTACTTTGGTGAACTCATTTTATTTATGACCATAAGTGATGACATTTTTTTGCCTTAGTGTCATTCTCAAATATCTTCTTGTCTGTAACACTAGATAGAGGAATAGTAGGAGCAACATAACCATCCAAAATAGATTTCCATAAATCAAACCTTAGAGACATAATATGTGTCTTCATTCTAGAACACCAAAAAGAATAATTGGATCCATTTAACATTGGTGTTTTATTATTATATAAACCACCTTGCACATTATGACTAGCCATTATACCTTGAATAACCTTCAAGCTGTCAAACTTTTACCAAAGGACCTAGCTATGATACCAATTTTTAGAGGTACAATTCACTAAGAAGGGGGGTGAATTAGTGGTGACAAATAATCTAATTAAATTTCCAAACTTCTTATAAATACTTAAGAATACAATCATTCATGAATCATAGAAATCATTCATAGTACTAAACATTAAACATAATGCAATAACACATAATTAACATGAGATATATGTGGAAAATATTCCTGGGGAATAAAACCCACTCTCAATCCATTAAACACATGGATTAATATCTTATAATATGATTAAAAAATTAAGAGATTGATCATGTCCTTTTGATCAAGAACATTCAATCATGTCTTTTTGACCTACAACCTTGATCAAGTCCTTCTAATGAAAGGCCTTTAGTGAAATCCTATTTCTTAAGGAGAAACTAACCCTAAGGAATATCAAGTCCTTTAGACCCTCACTAAGAATAACACTAACACATTTAAAATAATGTATTCCACACCTAATGATGGACCTCTTGATTATTGAACCCCTACACAAACTCTCTCTATTTCTTGAATAAGCCACATATTTTTCTTTACTCAAATAGTCCTCATATCCACACTCAGATCTCTTTTCAAAACATCAAGATGAAATAAAACTATATTTTCATAAAAAAACATGATCAATAGATCATACACATAGTCAGTAATCATCTCTTCTCATGAACCTAATAGCTAGGCACTCTCACTCTTCTCTGCTTTCTTTTGCTCTCCAAATCTCTCACATACAAGTATCTTGCTTACAAGATCTAGAACCCAACACATCTAGTTTGAATATATTTAGTTAAATCATGAATTATCAATTCCATAATAATCCTTATCATCTATAATACATGCCTTCACCCTTAAGGCATCTCATATGGGTGACACTTAAGTACAATCTTCTTTCAAAATAGGCCTAAGTCACTTTTAGGTCCTATGGAGACCCATTAGCCTCATTGAAACTTCTTCAAGCATAATAAGAATGTAAAAAAACTTAAAAAACACATAGGTACACTCATTATGTCCCCTAGGACTTTAATAAATGATCAAAACCATTTTTACTCACATTTTCATATGCTTAATCAACTCAAACAGAGACCTTATATAAAGGAATTCCATTAATGAATATATAGTCAAATTATTAAGCAATTTTCATACTCAAGATAGATTGATCACACCTCAAAAATAGTCACAGAGCATCCCCATGGAGTCTTCAATACTTCCCAATATCCACTTCACCATGAACATTTGAAAAAACCTCTACATAAACTTAGATATTATTCTTAGGTCACTTGAATAACATATACAAAAACACAATCAACATTGAAGCTCAATAGATTTATCTATACACACTTATAGATATTTAAATCCATATATCTAGATGTGTTGTGGAGTCCTCTACCACTTTCAATTTTATTGTATCATAAAATTCTATATAGATTGAAAGTTATGGTCCAAAAGCTAGATATTGGTATTTCTTTTGGAAAAACAAATATTTAAATGGCAATGGTCACAGTTAACCTTAGAACATAATGCTTACATATTATGTCCTCTCAATTTTAGATCAAATACACCATGTCAATCTTGATCGATATTTAACACATATATGCCAAAGCTCAAATATTAAACCTCTATAACTTTGACCTCATCTAATACAACCTTGAAATGTTGAGTCCATGCACTCCATCAATCTCTATAGATCAAATAGTTCTTTAATGATCAATGTGTACCATTCAATCAAATTGTACAAACATATATTTACCATCGGATCCTTATCTTATACCTTTACTCAGTCATTAAACATTGTGCACCTATCCTCATCTCTCTACTTATTAAATTCTTAGATCAATGTGCATCACTGATCTTGCTCGAGATTTAACTCTTATATAAATGACCAGGTATGGGAACCCTTTCAATATGCCTGAGTAGCCATTATTGAACCTTAATAACTTATTTTGTGCTTACTTGCATGGTCTCAAATTTGGACCAAATTATCTTCTCATATAGGATAATCTAACCATCTAACAAAGAGATCTTGGAACCCTCATGCATTAGATATATGTCACCATTAAAATTCTTTCTCAAACTCTTCTATCATAGAGCCAACCATGTCAAAATCTACCTAAGATGCCATCTTTGAGCAAGTATTACCTTTGCCATGCTTTAGTGCATGATCTAAAATTTAGAGAAAATCCTCTATGCTTAAAAATAGGACAAACCCATATGATCAATTTCTCTTTACACATTCATTTATGTAAGATATAACACCACCAAAATTCTCAATTTAATATTTTTACCAAATTGTAAAAATAGCTATGGGAAAACATTCACAAACTTCTTGGAAGCCCAACTTTGCATATGCATATATTTTGACATGCTACATCACATGATATAAAAATTAGCAAAAATAAATTAGGCATAAAAATTAAAAAACCCATATAATAATTTTATTCTAAGACCTCCACAAATGAGAATGCTTACCTCATCAACATGCTCACTCAACTCTTTTTGGCCACATTACAAATTTGGGTATGGAAAAATAATGAACTTTGACTAAAAAGATAGATTTACACCCTCATATCTTTAACAAAACTTCAATGCATGACTTGATATATGATTCGTAACAACTAGGGACTAATATGATCACAACCATATGACCAAATCCTCTTAACTCATTCCCTCATGATAATGTTGATGTCATCAAACTTCCTACTCACATTTTCTACCAGTGGACTAAAATATCTAAATGAGCACTATGTATTACTAGATGAATTCCACTTATACACATAAGTTCCCAAAGCTTATATAACATCTTAAATACTTATTATACATGCTCCAACTGCCATAATCATCACTGAACATCTCTAATCAAGCCAGAACTAAAGATCAACCAAGCAAACATAAAACACACTAGAACAAGCATATTTCACACTTTGTCATTGTTACTTAGGCTATCAAATAACTTCATCCACTCAAAATAAAACATACATGACATCACCATGAAATCATTCACAACTCTCCAATAATATCCCCCCTTTTTAGTGATTTCAACAAACATTATGTATAGCAATGTGTAACTCAGCTTTTCTCTATAGGCACTCCCATAATGAGATATTTCTTCCCCTTTGACATAATGACAAAGTGGGGACCAAATAATACTAAGGACCTAAAAATATAATAAATATGAAAGGACCATCTTATAAATATGATACAAACTCCCCCTTACCTTGAGTCTACCTTATCTTGCCTTGATAAACTTCTTCTCGCTCCATGCCAACACTCTTCTTCACAAGGATAGCAACTAATGAAGAAAAAAGACACAAAAGCCACTAAAATATGATGTAACTCATCAATAATCATATGATAGGGAATCCCCCAAAGATATCTGAGCCAATGCACCATTTAAACAACTTTAGATCTCCACACTCCATTAAGAATCACTACACAAGCTTACAAGCCTTCTCTCTCAATATACTTCCATGACCATCAGCATAGAATCACACCACTAATAAACAATTAAATATGTTATAAACCAACTTGATAACTCACCTTGAGACATTCATGAATTTTTCTTTTGGAGAAATTGAACATAATCACTCTTCTTCTTACTAGGTCTGTCTTGTCCTCTTGTAACCCTACAATATTCAAAAGCCCATACATTTTAGTAAACACACAATCCATACTTAAAAATTCATATTTGGATTAATATCATATTCCCCCTTAATCAAAACAATTTTAACTACTAAGATCATCCTATGGAACATATCCTTCAAAAACTTACTAGCTAATTAGCCCTCCATTTTGACATAAACAAGAATAACTTGAGAATCACAAACCTTCAAATATCTGTGAAGCTTGATTTGACTATAAATTTGGATCATTCAAAAAATTAATAAGCCTTAGACCTCAAATCATAAGGCATACCTCTTATCTAGTATAGCCCAAAACCTTAGAATCTTAGAAATAAACAAATTTAACACAACACCTTCTAGTCAACATCCACCTCTAAAACTTTTTCTACACCTAGAGACAACTATTACATGATTTTGGACCAATATTTTATCTTTTACACCATTAGGAACCTTGACTTACTATAAACCATTATAGGACCTATAAGTTCTTAAGTACAAACTAGGAAACCTGAAAGCAAAAAAAATCTTTAAATAGACTTTAACATACCCTCAAATCATAAAACCATCTGGAGCATGCTATAATAAGGTCAACAAAACTTTATTTGTAAAAATAATATTTTGGAAAATCACACATACAACTTTACAATATGGTAACCTTTAATCTAACCCTATAGGATTTTCCAATTTAAAAACACCATAACAACACTTGATTCTCCACTTGAAAGAAGTCTCTTAAGAAGCATAGATAGAGACACACTCTATACCTCAATGATCTAAAACAAATAAAACTCTACATATTCATCTTCCTCCTTGATCAGTTGATACTTATAGTTTTTCTTCTTCTTCTTTGGCTTTAGAGAAACAACATCTTCAACTACTAAAACATTCTCCTTTTCTTCTATGATTGGATTATCAATACATGGAGACAACATAGATTCATTGCATAACTCTTCAATTGAATAATATTCCTTGAATCTTCGATCTTCATTTTAAAAAAATCATTAAATAATAGAAGGATGTTTATTTAGATCCATACATACCTCATAACTAGCTTTAACCAACACCTTGGTCTCCTCCTTGAGCTTAGTCTCTTCTTTCTCAACACAAGAAGATAATGAAACCTCGTGGAACTCTTTAACTTTTGAATCATTCCCCACAATAACAAACATATTACTTAGACTTGTAGCCTCATCATAATTCTTACTTAGCACCTTTGGTCTCCATGAGTTCACTAGAATTATGTCTTGCACTTTAGGAGCCTGATAAAACCTATTCTCTCTTGTAGGCCTCTGCTCACAGAATCTAGAAATGTGATCTCTTTGTTCACAATTAAAGCACACCATACTTCTCATAAAAATAATTTTTTACCTCTCCAAATTTCTACAATATATTTTAATGTGTCCTAATTCATAATAATTATAACACTCAATATCTCTTGAAGGAAAATCAACGTGCCTTACTTTAAATGGATAACATTTTGCAAGGTGTCCCACATTATGATAGTTGAGACACTCAAAATTTATTACACCTTTTGAATCATTACCCTCATCATAGTTCCATGATAAATTCATTCTTATCAGGCCTTCTACATTCTCTAGAACTATGACTAAACTGATTACAAGAATAAAAGTAACCATTGAAATTTACATACCTCATGGCATTTGGCTGCCTATTCTAATTTGTCTTTATTTTGCTAGCACCTTCATTCCTTGTTTGATGATTTGTATTCAAAGGCTTATCCACCTTTTTCACATTATTCTTCATCCTATTTTGAATTTTAATCTCTAGTTCTTCTTTGTATTTAATACTAGTCTTATCACATACATGATTTTGATCATTCAGAATGTTGTCTAGATCACTTGATCTATGTTCAAATCTTACAAATAACATTAAATTACTATATACCTTCTATAACTTATATTTCAATGACTTATTTTTTATTACATACCTTGTGAATTCATCATCTTTACCTTTTAGGCATGTAGACAAAATTTCTAATTGACAACTAAGATTGGTTAATCATATCTTCATCCATTCTTGACTCAAATACACTGAATTACTCCTCAAATTCCTTGAGTTTAGATTTAATCTTGTTATTGATCTTGTTCTCTATATTTAGTTCTTTATGAGTATTATTTAATGTAGTATCATAGTTCACTTCATCTTCATAATCATCTAAATCATTCTAAGTAGACTCCTTCAGATATGAGCAACTTCCTTCCTCAGCCATAAATAGAGCTTCATCTTTATAAGAACCATCATCTTTATGATTATATTTTGAGTCACTTTCTTCACTGTCATCTGATGAGATACAATATACTTTTGTGTATATACTCTTCTTGTCCTTGAAGTACATCTTCTTGTTATCAAACCTTTTAAATCCCTTTTTGCTTTCATTAGACTTGAAAGATCTCTTTCCATCATCATGACCTTGGTCATGATCTTCATCATCATCCTTCTTATACTTATGAGGGTACCTATTAGAAAAATATCCTATCTCACCATAATTGAAGCATTTTAGGGGTAACTTACCTTTATATTTGCTTGAACCTATTCTCAATTTTCTTGAAATGAAATCAATTATTCATCCTCATCTACATCAAGAATGTCATTCTCTTTGAATTTATTACCTTGGAACTTATTATTTTTCTACATTTCAATCTTGAAATATATTTTCTTCTTTGGAGGTGTATCATCATTGTTCCTTATCTCATAGGTAATAAAGGTGCCATGCAATTGATCCATCTTCAACTGAGTAAGATCATTACTCTCTTCAACAGAGAGTACTTTTGGATCAAACATGGGGAGTAGAGACATTAATACATTTTGAACGATATTATTATCTTCAAGACCTCTAATTATATTCACAATCTCATCAAATTTCTACAAAAAAGATTTCACAATATCTTCTTATTTCAGCTTGAGACTCTCAAAATACCTTCTATGAGTCTACAACTTATTAAGCTTAACCTTTGAATCTCCTTCAAAAGTAGTCTTCAATTTATCCCATATTTACTTTTCAAATGTGTAATGAATTGCTTTTGTGAACTAAAATTCTATAAGACCACAAGTGATGTCATTCCTTGCCTTAGAGTTGTTCTCAAACAAATTCTTGTCTACAACACTAGATGGAGGAATAGTAGGAGCAACATATCCATCAAAAATAGATTGCCATACATCAAACCCCATAGACATAATGTATGTCTTCATCCTATCATTACAAAAAGCATAATTAGATCCATTAAACATGGGTGATTTATTATTAAAGAAACCACCTTGCACATTTTGACTAGCCATTGTACCTTAGATCACCTTCAAGTTTTCAATATTTTAATAAATCACCTAACTTTGATACCAATTGTTAAAGGTACATTTTAGTGATAGGGGGCATGAATTAGTGGTGTCAAATAATCCAATTCAATTTACAATTTTTTTACAAATACTTAATCTTATAATACAATCATTTATAAGCATACAAATCATTCATAGAAGTGAAAAATGAACATAATGAAAGAACACATACTCAACACAAGATCTATGTGGGAAACCCTTTTTGGGAATAAAACCCACTCTCAAGAATAAAAACACATGGACTACTATCCTTTAATATGATCACAAATAAGAGACTAATCAAGTCCTTATAATCAATAAATTTTTGTAAAGTCCTTCTAACCTACAACCTTGATCAATTCCTTTTGATCAAAGGTCTTTAGTGAAACCCTATTTAACAAGGATCAACTACCCCTATGAAATATCAAGTCTTTTAGACACTCCTTGAGAAGAATGCTACCACCTTAGAATTGATGTCTTCTACACCTGATTATGGACCTATTGATTATCTAACCCTTACACAAACTCTATCTTTCTCAAATAAGCCTCACACCTTTCTTTACTTAAGCAATCCTCATATGCACACATAGATCTCTTCACACAAATTCAAGCTATATAAGCACTATATTTTCATTAGAAACATGACCTATATAACATAGATATATTCCTTAATATTCTCTTCTCATCAACCCAATATCTTGGCACTATCACTCTCCTCTACTTTCCTTTGCTCTCCAACTCTCTCACATAAAAGTCACTTGCTTACAAGATATAGAATCCAACATATTTGGTTCCACTATATATAGATAAATCATGAATTATCAATTACATAATAATCCTTTTTGGCTATAATACATGTCTTCACTCTAAATGCATCTCATATTGGTCACACTTAAGCACAATCCTCTTTCAAAATAGGCCTAAGTTAGTTTTAGGTCCTATAAAGACCCATTCATCTCTTTAACACTTATTTGAAAATATTAATAACATATTACCACTTAAGAACACATAAGTCCACTCCTTATGTCCCTTAGGACTTTTGCAAATGATCACAATAATTTTTAATCACCTATGTGTATGTTCAATCAACTCAAACATAGACCCTATACACAATAATGCCATTAATGAGTATACAACCAACTTCTTAAGCAATGGTCATATTTATTATAGATTGATCACACCTCCAAAATACTCATAGAGCATCCTCATGGAGCCTACAACACTCTCCAATAGCCAATTCACAATGAAACATCAAAACAACCTCTACATAAGTTCTAATATCCTTCTTAGGTTCTTACAGAATGTATACAGAAACAAAATAAAATTTGGAGATCAATATCTTTGTTTGTATACACTTACACATATTCAAATAAATATAGATAGATGCACCTTGGATTCCTCAATGACTTTGATTTTTACTACAAGAGAAAATTTTATCTACATCAAAAATTATTGTCCAAAAACAAGACACTGGTCTTTCTTTTGTAAAAACAAATATTCAAATGAAAATGGTCATAGTTAACCTTCAAACACAATGCTTGTATATCATATCTTCTCATCTTCAAATAAAATACACTCCATCAATCTTGATTTATATTTAACACATAGGTACCAATGATCAAACGTTAAACCTCTATCACTTTAACCTCATCTCATGTAATATTGTAATGTTGACTCCATGTGCTCCATCAATCACTAAAAATTGAATAGGTCTTTAATGATCAATGCTATTTTTTGATCAAACTATACAAACACCCACTCACCATTGGATCCTTATCTTGTAGCTTTGCTCAGTAATTATATATCATGCACTTATCCTTGTCTCTCTACTTCCTAAATTTTTAGACCAAAATACACCATTGATCTTGATTTAGATTTAACTCTTGTATATATGACAAAGTATGGGGAACCTTTCAAGATGCCTCAGTAACCATTTTTTAACCTTAAGAATTTCTTCTATGTTTACTTACATGATCTCAAATTTAGACCAAATGATTTCCTCACATAGGAAAATCCAACCATATAGCAAACATCTCCTATAACATTTGTACATGTGAGATATATTGAAATTAAAATTCCTTCTCAAAATATTCTATCATAGATCTAACCATGTCCAAATCTTCTTGATATGACATCTTTGAGAAAGCATAACTTTTGTCATGCTTCAATGCATGATCTAAAATTTATCATAAATCATCGATGCTCATATTTAAAAAAACACATATGATAAATTTATATTTACACCTTCACATGTGAAAGATATAAAACTATCAAAATTATCACTTGGATCTTTTTTCCACATTGCAAAATTGACTAAGTATGGAAAAACTTAGTCAAACTACCTAGAAGCCCAACTTTACAATTTCATTGGATGATCTAAAAATTAGCACAAATAAAGTAGGCCAAAAAATTAATGAACCCATATGATAATTTTATCTTGACACCTCCACATGTGTGAATGTTGAGTTCATCAATATTCTTGCTCAACTCTTTTTGGACACATTGCAAATTTGGGTATGGGAAAATAATGAATTTTGGTTAAGAAGCTAACTTTGCAACCTCATATTTTAAACCACACTTCAATTCATTACTTGATATATAGTGCATAAAATATAGTAAATAATATGATCACAACCATATTAACAACTTCTTTTAACTCATTCTCTCATAGTAATGATGATGTCATCAAACTACCTATTCAGATTTTCTACCACTAGACCAAACTATCTCGATGAACACTATGGAATAATAGATGAATTAAAATTATGCACATAGGTTATCAAAGCATAGATAACATATTATGGAACTATTTAAAATTATAAAACCACCATCCTTAACCCTTAAAATATCTAATCAAGACAAAACTAAAGATCAACAAAGCCAACATAAAACACACTAGAACAAGCACATTGCACACATTGTCATTATTATGTAGGATATCAAAGCACTTCATCCACTTGTAGGGACACCTTTATGACATCACCATGATATCATTAAAACTCTCCAATAATCTCTTCTTTTGTCATTGATGTCAATAAACATCATATATATTAATATACAACTCACCTTCTCTCTCTTCAAGCACTCCCACAACATGAAATTTATCCCCCTTTGAAATAATGATAAATTTAGAACCAAATAATCCTAAGGACCTAAAAATACCATAAATAGGAAAGGACCATCTTATAAATATGATCCAAACTCCCCCTTACCTTGAGCCTTCTTTAGCTTGCCTTGACAAACTTCTTCTTGATCAATACCAATACTCTTCTTCATAAGCACAACAAATAATGAAGATAGAACACATATAAACAATTGGAATGTGATGTATCTCACAAATAAACATCTGAGATATACTCCCCCTAATATCTTTGATTTAATGCACCATTTGAGTAACTTCAAATATCCACACACCATGAAGAATCACCATACAGGATTACTAGCCTTCTCTCTCAAGACACTTCCATGACCATCAAAATAGCATCATACCACTCATAAATTAGTAAATATGCTCTATAAAAAATATATAAATCACTTTTAAACATTATTTCTTTTTTATCTTAGAGAAACTAAATAAAAGCACTCTTCTTCTTACTAGGCCTACCTAGTCTTGTTATAGCCCTACCTGAATCTTGTACAACCCATAACTTTCAATAGACACACATTCTAGACATAAAAATTCATATATGGATAAATATCATACTCCCTCTTAATCACAATAATTTTAATCACTAAGCTCATCCTCTACAACATACTTCCTGCATAAACCTACTAGCCAATTAGCCCTCCATTTTGACACAAACCATAATAAATTAAGAACCATAAACCTTAAAATCTATATGAATCTTGATTTTACCACCCATTTGGATAATTAAATAAATTAAGAAGCCTAAAAATTCAAATCATAAGGTAAACCACTTTTATAGCAGAGCCTAAAACCTTAGAATTTTAAAAACAAATAAAGTCAACATAACACCTTCCAATCAACGTCCACCTCTAAAACTTATTCTATACCTAGATAAAACCATTACATACTTCTGAACCAATGTTTGAGATTTCACACCATTGGAAACCAAGAATTTATATAACTCATTTTAGGACTTGCAAGCTCTTAAGCACAAACTAGGAAACCTAAGAGCAAAAAAAATATTCAAATATACTTTAACATATTATCAGATCACAAAACCACCTAGAACATGGTATAATAAGGTCAATATACCTTTCTATGTAGAAATATTACATTTAAAATTAACAAATCTACCTTTACCATCTAGGAACCTTCAATTTGACATTGCAGGTTGTTCCAACTAAAAAATACCATATAAACACTTGCTTCTCCACTTGAAAGAAGTCTCTTAAGAAACATAGATAGAGACACCCTCTATAACTCAATGCTCTAAAATAAATACAAATCCTCATCTTCCTCTTCCTCCTTTCTTATATAATACTTATAGTTATTCTTCTTCTTCTTCTTTGGCTTTAGAGAAACAACTTATTCAAGTACTAAAACATTCTCCTTTTCTTCTATGATTAGATTATCAATATATGGAGACAACATAGATTCATAACATACCTATTTATCTCAAGAATCATCATTACATCTTGGATCTTCATTAATAGGCATTTGTTCAATGATAATAAGATGTTATTTTGGATCCATACATACCTCATAACTAGCTTCAACCAACATCTTGGTCTTCTCCTTGAGTTTAGTCCCTTCTTTATCAACATGAGTAGATAATGAGACCTCTCAAGACTCTTGAACTTCTGAATCACTATCCACCATGTCAAATAGATTACTTCGACATTTAGCCTGATCATAATTCCTAATTACCACCTTTGGTCTCCATGAGTTCACTTGCCTTCTATCTTACAATTTAATATCTTGATAAAATATATTCTATCTTGTTACAATCTACTTATAGAATATAGCAATGTGACCTCTATATTCACAATTTAAGCACACCATGTTTTTTGTAAGAATTTCTTTCTACCTTTCCAAATTTGGACAATATGTTACAATGTTTCCTAGTTTATAAAAACTAAAGCTCTCTCTATGTCTTGAAGAAAGATCAGATTATCTTACATTAAATGGATAACATTTCTAAAAGTGTCCCACATCATGATAATTGTGACACTCAACCTTGCTTACACCTTTTGACTGATGACCCTCAACATAGTTCCATGCATATTCATTTTTAGCATGTCTTCTACATTTTCCAACTCTATGCCCAAATGGATTACAAGTATAGTAGTAACCATTGAATTTCACATACATCACATTGTTTGGTTGTCTAATCTGATTTGTCTTTATTATACCATCACCTCCATTCCTTGTCTAATGAATTGTCTTCAAGAATTGATCTACCTTATTCAGATTAGTCTTCATCTTTTCTTGAGTTGTAGTCTCTTGTTCTTCTTTGTATCTAAGATGAATCTTATCATTTGCATGCTTTTCATCATTTAGAATTTTCTCTAGATCACTTGATCTTTTTTCAAATATTAAAAATGGCATTACCCTAATAGAAACGTTCTCTAACTCAGGTATCAATGACTTATTTTGAATTACATACCTTTCACATTCATCGATAGTTGACCATATCTTTATGCTCCTTGGTAACTTTATCCATTATTTCCTCAAATACATTGTATTTATCCTTAAATTCTTTGAGCTTAGATTTAATCTTCTTATCGATCTTCTTCTCAATCTTTAGTTCTTCATGAGAATTAATCAATGCAGTCTCATTGTCCACTTTATCTTCATCATCATCTAAATAACTCCAAGTGGATCCCTTATGATGTAATTAACATCCTTCCTTGGCCATGAGTAAAGTTTCATCTTCATTAGAACTATCATCTTCATTATTATATTCTTAGTCACTTTCTTCACTCTCATTTGATGAGTTGTAATATTCTTTGGTGTATAGACTCTTCTTGTCCTTAAAGTACCTTTTCTTGTTACCCAACCTTATAAATCTATTTTTTTATTTTATCAGACCTGAAAGATATCTTTCCATCATCATGAACTTAATCATGCTCTTCATCATCATCCTTCTTAGACTTACGAGGGCACTTATTATGAAAATTTCCTATCTCACCATAATTGAAGCATTTGAGGGCTAGCTTACCTTTATACTTTCCTAAACTTGTTCTCAATTTCCTTGAAGTTAAAACAATTAGTTCATCCTTATATGTATTAGAAATGTCATCCTCCTTGAATTTATTACCTTGGAACTTCTTATTTTTATACATTTTAGTGTTAAAATTTGCTTCCTTCTTTGAAATTATATCATCATTCTTCCTCATTTCATAGGCAGTAAGGGTACCAAGCAATTGATCCATATTCAACTAAGTAATATCATGACTCTCTTTAATAGTAGATACTTTTAGTTCAAACTTAGTAAATAGAGACCTTAATATCTTTTAAATAATAGTAGTTTTTTCAATAGTCTATCTAAGACCTTTGATGATGTTCACAATATCATCAACTTTTTTCAGAAAAGATGCCACATTATCTTCTTTGTTCATCTTGAGACTTTCAAATTACCTTCTATGAGTCTACAACTTAACAAGGTTAATGTTTGAATCTCTTTCAAAAATATTCTTAAATTTATCCCATATTTCCTTGGTAGGTGTCTAATGAATTACTTTAGTGAACTCAATTTTTGTAAGACTACAAGTGATGGCATTCATTGCCTTAGAGTTGTTCTCAAATAGCTTCTTGTTTGCATCACTAGAAGGAGGAATAATATGAACAACATAAACATTCAAAATAGATTTCCATACATCAAACCCCAATGACATAATGTATGCCTTCATCCTAGCATTCCAAGAATCATAATTACATCCATTGAGCATTGGTGCTTGATTATTAGAGAAACCACCTTTCACATTCTAACTAGACATTATGCGTAGGATCACCTTCAAGCTACCAATCTTTTACCAAAGGACCTAGCTCTGATACTAATTTTTAGAGGTACAATTCACTGAGATGGTGGGGGGGGGGGTGAATCAGTGGTGGATAAAAATCCAATTCAATTCCAAGCTTCTTAGGAATACTTAAGCATATAATACAATCATTCATGAAGCATACAAATATTTCATAGAAGTGAACAATGAACATAATGTAAAAACACATACTAAAAATAAGTTCTACATGGGAAATGCTCTTCAAGAATAAAATGCACTCTCAATCCTAAAAGCACATGGACTAATATCCTATAAGATGATCAAAAATAAAAGAATTATCATTTCCTTCTAATCAAGAACCCTCACTCAACTCCTTTTGATCTACAACCTTGATCAAGTCCTTTTGATGAAATATCTTTAGTGGAAAAATATTTTACAAGTTATAACTACCCCTAAGTAATATAAAATCATTTATGACCTCCTTGATAAGAACACTAGCACCTTTAAATTGATGTCTTCTACATATGATGATGGACCTCTTTATTATGTAACCCTTGCACAAACTCTCTTTCTCAAAGAAGTCTCTCACCTTTTTTTACTCAAGCAATCCTCATATACACACCTAGATATCTTCACATAAATTGAAGCTAAAATGACACTATACTATCATTAGAAACATGATCTATAGATCATATTCATATTCCTTAATATTATTTACTCATCGACCTAACATCTAGGTGCTCTCACTCTATTTTGGTTTCCTTCACTCTCCAACTCTCTCACATAGAATTATCTTTCTTACAAGATCTAGAACCCAAGATATTTGGTTCCACTATATATAGATAAATCATGAATTATCAAGTCCATAATAATCCTTATTGGCCACAATACATGCCTTCACCCTTAAGTTATCTCATATGCATCACACTTAAGCACAATCCTCTTTCAAAATAGGCCAATGTCAATTTTAGGTCCTAAAGAGACCCATTCTTCTCTTTGAAATTTATCCAAGTATAATAAGAACATAAGACCTCTTAAAACATATAGGTCCACTCCTTATGTACCATAGGACTTTCAAAAATTATCAAATCAATATTTAATCACATCTACGTATGTTTAATCAACTAAAATAGAGACCTTATAAATAGGAACATCATTAATGAACATACAGTCAATTTATTAAGCAATGTTCATACTCAATATAGATTAATCACACCTCTAAAATATTCAAAGAGCATCCCCATGGAGTTTAAAACTCTCCCCAATATCTAATTCACCATGAAACATCGAAACAACCTCTACATAAGATTGAATATTCATCTTGAGTCACTTGAAGAACATATATGGAAACACAATCAACTTTAGATCTCTATATATTTGTTTATACACACACATAGTGAAAACTATATATCTAGATGCACCTTGGAGTCCTCTACCACTTTTATTTTTATTAAATAAGAAAATTCTATCTAGATAGAAAGTTATGGTCTAAAAACTAGACACTGGTCTTTCCTTTAAAAAGAAAATATTCAAATGTCAACGATCATAGTTAATCTTTGAGCACATTACTGGAATCTTGTCCTCTCATATTTAGATTAAATACTCTCCATCGATCTTGATCAATCTTTAACACATAGGTGCCAATGTTCCAATGTGAAACCTATATCCCTTTGAACTTATCTCGTACAATCTTAAAATATTGACTCGACACACTCTGTCAATCTATACAGATCAAACAAGTATTTAACGATCACTACTCATCATTAAATCAAACTCTATGAACACCCACTCATTTTTGGATCCTTATCATGTACCTTTTCTTAGTTATTAAACATCTTGCACCTATCGTCATCTTGATACTTTTTGACTTCTTAGATAAATGCACATTTTTTTATCTTACTTGAGATTTAACTCTTGCAGAAATGAATATGGGGACCCTTTTAATATGTCCGAGTAACCATTTTTGAACCTTAATAACTTTTTCTTTGCTTGCTTTCATGATCTCAAATTTGGACTTGATGATCTCCTCACATAAGAGAATCTAACCATATAACAAATATCACATATAACCCTTGCACATGTGAGATATATCACCATTGAAATGCCTTGTCAAAATATTTTGTCATAGAGTCAACCATGTCAAAATCTACGTGAGAGGCCATATTTGAAAAAGTATAAGTTTTATTATGCTTTAGCACATGATCTCAAACTTAGTGTAAATAATCTATGATCAAAAATAAACAAACCCATATGATCAATTTATCTTTACAAATTCACATGTGAAAGATATTAAACCATCAAAATCTATGGGAAAACTTAGTCAAACTATTTGGAAGCCCAACTTTGCAAATGCATTATTTTGATGCGCTACATCACATAATCTAAAAATTAGCACAAATAAACTAGGAAAAAAAATGAATAATCCCATATTATTATTTTTTCCCTAACACCACCACATGTGTAAATGTTTACCTCATCAACATTATTACTTAGCTCTTTCTAGCCACATTGCAAATTTGGCTAAGTATGAGAAAATAATGAATTCTAACTGAGAAACCAACTTTACACCCTCATATCTTTAACCACACTTTCACCAATGAATTGAGATCTGGTACATAAAAACTATGGAATAATATAATCAAAAACATATTACCAACTCCTCTTAACTCATTCCCTTGTGGAAACGATGACATCATCAAACTACTTACTCAGATTTTTTGCCACTAGACCAAAATGTCTAGATGAACACTATTAAATATCATACAAATTCCACTTATGTACACAAGTTTTCAAAGCATAGATAAAATCTCAAGGACTTATTCCATATGTTTCAACCACTATATTCATCCCTAAACATCTCTAATCAAGCCAAAACTTAAGATCAACCTAGTCAACTTAAATCACAATAGAACAAGCACATTGCACACTTTGTCATTGTTACTTAGGCTATCAAAACACTTTATCCACTCACAAGGACACTTCCATGACATTTCCATAACATCACTAAAAAATATCCAAAAAATCTTATGAATTTAAAGATAAGTATTCTTATATTTATTTATAAACTCAAAAATTGACCATACACCAGATGGTTTGGGAGCATGCCTAGAAGTGACTTAATCCTAGTTCTATAAGAAAAAAGTGTAAATTTAAACATGTTATGTGAATCCTTAGAGTTTTTATCCCTATATTATTTTATAATTACATTTTTTTAACATTTCCATTCAATAAATTTCAAATAATAAATGGTAGGGCCTTTGTATCCTATTAGAGTAAATGACATTGAAAATCTACTGATAATGTGCTCCTCAAGGTAGTTGATCACCACTTTAGTTGTATAATTTTTGAATTCATGTGACTTGATCCATAAATTAAAGTAATAAATTTATATCAATATGAATTTGTGTCTAATAGAATAATTAACATTGATATCCATAATAATGTCCAGTAGTTAATTTAAAAAAGGTTGAACTTTAATAACCAACAACACACTATTTGTGTGAGATACACTAATAGATGTGGTAATTTATCAATTTTGATTGAACATCATTAAAATACATGTAAAATAATGACCTTACTCAAGTATTTAGTGAGATGTAACACTCCCTTAACCATGTCTAGATACATATTTCTTATGAAAATATTTGAGTACTTAATCCACTTCAATTTTATTTAAACATCAAAAATAAATTCATTTGTGATTATTATTATTATACAACATTACCAATTAATCATGAATAATCTAATCTTTAGGTGAAATTTTCTTATTTTAGTATATTTCAATTAATTAAACATTTGTTGTTAAAAAAAAAATGAGTTGCATCTTGATACCACTCATCATCTCTAATAGAATGCATTGTATGTTACTCATAAACAATTTATGAATCAACTTCATCCATCACTTTACTCATTAATTTCCCTCTCACACTTTTAAGTTTTTGGATCTCTAAGTTAAATCCCTATAGAATGGTTATCCATTTACCTCTATTGTTCACCTAGCTCATTTTTCTTTAGAATCACCTTTACAATAGGGCCAAGTATAAAAATAAACATGTTTCTATGTAAATTATATTCCCTTACCATTTTTACTACTTAGATCAAATCAAAATCCATTTTTATCAATGGTATAATACATAAATTCAACATTTTTAGTGGATAACTCCTGAATAAAAATAGTTTCTCATATCAAAATTATTTTATCTGAGCTAAAATAACACCACAAGAGTTCCTAGAGGTGAACACACACACACACACACACACACACACACACACACACACACACACACACACACACACACACACACACACACACACACACACACACACACACACACACACATGCACACACATGCATGCACGCGCGCGCGCACGCGCACACACACACACGTGCACGCACACACACACACACACACACACACACACACACACACACACACACACACACACACACACACACACACACACACACACACACACACACATGCGTGCACGCACATGCACACACATGCATGCACGCGCGCGCGCACGCGCACACACACGCGCGCGCACACACACACACACACACACACAAAAGGGTTTTATATGGTTTAAATTTTTTAGTATAAGATTTTTCATAATGGAATTCTTGATTTTAGTGAAAGTATGTTGTGCTTCCATAGTTCACTCAATTTTTGCATCCTTATTCAACATGTCATTTACTGAACTAACTATTTCAATATAATGAATGATGAATTTATGCACAAAATTGATCTTGATGAAAAATTATTTCAGCTCATTTTTTATTCTAAAAAATGATGTGAATCAAAAAACTTCTTTTAGTAATTATAAATATGCATTTCTTCATATTTAAGAAGATGCCATACCATCTACACCTTTGAAACACCATTCACAAGTTGTTCACATGGTCTTATTATTTATTATGAAACATTGTTAGATCATCCTTATAAATAACAATGTACTTATTGATCAATTTTTTTTATTCAATGTCCACGCCACACTTAAAAGTAGTAACCAAATTGATTACATCAAATAATACCTTTTTATATGCAAATATTCCCAATTTGGTTTTGAACATTGTCTTGATTATGTCTTCATAGTTAACCACTACCTAATTATAACCATAATACCCATCTAATAATGACATTATTGGTGTGCCACTCACTATTTTATAGACTTCATATAATAATTGTAGCAAGTAATTATCTTTCTCTAAGGTTAATTTTAGGTTCTTAAAGTCCACACATGACCATATATCTATATTATTATTTAGAACTATAAAGTTATTCACAACTCATGTAGATTATTTAACAGTGAAGATAATCTTATTTGATAATAATTTATGCACTTCCTTCATAATCAAAGGCTCTAACAAAGGATTTAAAGGTCTTTTCCTATGATGAAGGGACTTAACTCTTGGTTTGTGAGGAATGGTATTAGTGACTATTGAAGTATTGAATAACTAAATATATATATAAATCTTGGCTATGATATATTTAAAATCCTTCACTACTTGTGTAATCCCTCACTTCTCTATTTTAGTACAGGTTATGCTTAAAATCATGTTTTCTGGAATCATCGATATTACCTAGATTATAAGTATCCCATGTCATGAAACATAACTTTGGAATGAGCTCACTTTTATTTCCCATGTCAAAAAAACATTCCAATCAAATCACACCTTTGAATATGTTATTCATTTTTAGTTTTATCACTCCCTCTTCATATATCTCAAACTCATCTCTATCGACTTCATGTATAATATGGGATTCAAACAAATCAATATTAGTGAGGAAATCGATGATATATTGAGATGATTAATTAAACACCTAAAATCTTATGAAATTATCCATAATGGATGGATTAGAGAGTAACTCCACTAAAAACATATTTAATTTGGAGTCAAATAATGGCTCCTAAGTGCTCGTAGTAGTTGGCAATGTATCTATTATATGATTTATTTTATGAGGCATAGTTTTATATTTAATGAATCGAAATATTCTATCAAATTGAATACCTAACTAAGATAATTTTATAATAAATTTTCATTACAAACATATTCGCTTCTAACTTGATTCACAACCAATTTTGAGTCACCTAAAACCTTCAAATTATTGACATTCATCTTAAGAGGATTTGGACCCCATGTACCAATGATTCATACTGAACTAATTTATTCTACTAATAAAAATTCAATGTGGATTAATCAAAAATGGGTGTTACTCTTAGATTAATAATTATAATTTTAAGACTACATCTCTGTTTAGATTTAGAACCATCAAAATTTAAGGTCGATAGATATTCTTTAGTACTTCATTTAATAATTTGAAATGTGGGTGTTTTTTAAATGATAACTTCATGGTTCCTTTTAACAATCTCAATACTGCATATGCTATGTTCCTTAGTTGAGATTGAAATTTCATTTCAATCCTTGGTAGCTAAGGAATGCACTGACTATTTTGAATGGTAATATTTTTTATATCTAAGGATTTTAAACTCTTCTTCTAAACATGGATAATAATGTTTGGGACCATTTATATCTATCTATGCTATGCCCAATGATGAAAAGAGCCAATAACAACCATATTATATATATGGCTCAAAATGATTTAAATTCCCGATTTAATGGAAGAACTATGGAATGAAGGTACTTCAAGTGCATAAGATGTATCTTCTTCATCAAAATATTATAGCTCTTCAATCCCATTTTGGATCTAATTAGTTGAATTTTATGAATTTTGTTACATTACTAACATATTGATAGTCAAATCATCACAAGCTTCATCTTAATTTCAAGTGTATAGAACCAAAGCTCTAATTTAGCATAAAAAATTTCATGGGTATTTTTGTATTGGATGATCAATTGTATCATTTTCAGCTCTCTCTCCCCACTTTGATATGATTTGATATACACTTCATGGGCAATACATATGGTATAAATTAGTTTCTAAGGAACCATTTAATGTTTTGATAAATCTTTACTAAGTATCACGTCATATACATTTGCTATATCAACCACTTGAAAGTTAATAAATTGTTGTACCCTTGGATCTGAAGATTATTGCATGTGGATATGGTTTAATTGAATTAAAAACTTGAATTTTGATTTGTCTAGTTGATCTACATTCATTTTTTACTTATTAGGGTTCAACCCTAACTTAAAGAAACATTATAAAGGTATCTTTTTGCCTAAAACAACTAAATCCACTAAACAATTGCATATGTTTTTTTTTAAAATATCAATTTTTAGGAGGAAAGGAGGATATTCATTAATTTCTTTATAAATAACAGCATTCAAATCAATTTTTATTTTAGTTTCTCTTTCCTTAGGCATAGTCTAATATTTTAACAAAAAATTCTTTTAATTATACTTTTGAGGTAATTCAAACATTGATATATTGGTTTTCATTTTATGTATATATTTAATAATATTGTATCAAAATCTTTTTATTCTAAGGATATATTAGCTTGCAGGAGTGTAGCGTTGTTCTTTGGCAGTGATGATGTGTTAGGTCCCTTAGGTCAAAATAGGTTATTATTAGCATTTTCATAAGGCTTAATCTAAATATTGTTTGGAGGAGTAGAAGTTGTTATAAGTGTTTACAATTTACTCTTTAGTGTGTAATTTTTTGGAATTTAAAACTAATTAAATTCATTAACTTAATACATGGTACTTTGATCTCATTGTCACTTCTATATGGGAATTCATACATCTCCAAGACCAGGGCAGTCCTTGGGTTCCCTCCACTTTGGCTCAAATTATTTTTTAGGTGCATACATTATCTCAATATTTTCCATCTCCTTTTCAAGATGTTTCACACCAATAGTAAATTATAACAATTAGTTTTATCATGTTTGACTATGTTATGTAGGCTACACCAAGTGGTGACCACCATATCATTCAAATTATTGAATTTTTTAGTACTAATATTTCAATTTGTGTTATAAATAAGAATTGGCATACCACCTTTGTTAGGCCAATTATTCCATTGATGAATGGTTATATGTATTTTAAAATATATTTTTTTGGATGGTGATATGAATAATTATTTCAATGTTGATGTACTTGTCTACATAAATCAACCATGTCATTGGTCAATCATTGAACCATCTGCTATAATTTTCCTATTTTGGGGTTTACATTTTCATTATCTATAATTCTCACCTACAAAATTATTTTATTTTAACTTTAAAAAATTTATAAATGAAAGGACAAAATATTTCATCTAGTTATGGGTATCATTGATAGGTATTTGATAGTTTGGAAATGCCAAAACAACTTGTTGAATGCTACCTGGACTAGCATAGCCGCTTGTGTTAGGTATAGAAACACCACTATTTAAGGGCACATGAATAATTTTCTTATTATTTATTTCAGGTGAAACATAAATTAGAAGATTGATTTGTTTATGCACATGCTTATGACTCAAGGATGTTGGGTTATAATATAACAATTATTTGGATACATGACACTTGATACTTGGCTCATTAGAGGGGTGTCATACATAATGATTTAGTTTACCATAAGAATATGGTTATACGCACCAATTGTCTCAGTGAAGGCAATGGTTTATATCCTTATATCTTTACCCTCGTGGCATAATTTATCATTAAATAGTTCTTAATTTGTGATATGCTAAAGATAAAGATACAAGTGTTGTGGGAGTCCTTAAGACAAACATAGATTTCATGGGATCCAAATCTCTCAAATAATTTCATGTGGTAGATGTTTATATTTATGTGTAGTTGTATTTAAATATCTTGTAAAAATTATGGAAATGAGTGTTAAACATGATCATGGTCTCATTCAATTATCTATGGTTAGCATTAAATTAATGATATAGGATTTTAGGATTAATAGGCACTCAAAAATTATTAACAAATATAGTTTCAAGATAATTCCATGAGTTAACTTATCCATATGATAATCCATGATACCTTTTGTATGATCTATAGTGTAAGGAAAAAAATGGCATGCCACATCATAATGTTGTGTTTGAGTTCTTATTTTGGCATCTTTAAAATTTTGAATGTTCTCTTCTACTATTTAGATTCCACCATGTACATACATAGGAAATAATTTCTTAGGGTTTTAGGTAAATCATGGGCTACTAACACATTGTTAACATGGTAGCTACATCCACCAAGCTAAGAAAAAACCATTGATGGGTTTAGAGGGGATACGAAATGGTTGACAAAAGCAGTGGTGTTTATACTCAAGCTACTACCTAACTGGATACATGTAATTTTTTAGTTTCCCTTGTTTTATCTTACTCTTATATGTTTTGTGAGGTAGAATATTTTGAGATCAACCTCAATGCACTTTTATCTTGTTGTTATTATATTTTTTTTGGAAGTGATATACATGATACCTCCACATGGTAAATGCCTCCAAAATATTAAAAGTTTAAAATTTTAGTTTGGGCCATCCTTCTATCATTAGTATATTGATAGACATTTAAGCACATAAAATGGAGGAAAAATATTAAATGATGGAAACAAGACCAAAATAAATGATCTAAAATATTTTAGTTCATGCCACCACTCTAGCATTAGTCTATTTAAGGTTCGTTTATCACACAAACTAAGGTAGGATAGAAACCATCCAACCTCTACTAATATAAAATTGAAAATATCACCAAGGTCTATATCACGACATAATGGTATACTAGATAACCTAGTTGTTGGATGTGAAATCATTCCATGTCAATAGGCCTCTCTTTATTTGAAATCTAAGATAAAATAAATGAAAGGGATAGTGCAAGTTATTATGATGAATCAATGTGAGTTGTTGAGCACAAGATAAGAAACAACAAACATGCATATATTTACCAAAAAAAATCATCATTTTGGATTTATCATGTGAAATTTAAATAATTTAATAAACTTTCATTACATGCATTAAATTAATAATGGGTAAATATTAATGAATAAAACATTTGTAATAAAAATTAAACTTGTCAGTGCATATTAAAATTTATAGATCTATTCTAAAACATGAACTAATAGACTAAAAAAATATATATTAAAATATGAGGGCCAATAAGAAAACTATGAGATTGTTTTAAAATGAAGACAAATCCAATAGATTTGATTAGATAAAAATAACAACAATAATCTTTCACGGAGACATTATCCACATAATCATGAATTAAGATAGTTACAAAGTTAGACATTTAAAAAATAGAAATAATATGGACATAACCACCATACACATATATAGGAAGTGAAAAAACTACACAACTTTGGTTAATATTTATGATTCCTTAAAATTAATGTATGGGTTGATCATAATCAATTAAAATAAAAAGAAAATATTAAAAAAAAGCATTTCCCATATAAAATATACCTAGGAAATCAAGAAAAATGTATAAATTAAATGGTTAGGTATTCTAATGTCTCCTTGAATGAAAAATGATTTATCCCTTACAATGGCTTTCATCTAGACTTTTATAAAAAATAATTCAATGGTAATGAAAACAATTCCTCCAAGATTTTGTTGAGTTCCAAATATAATTTTTAACATCCATCCCCCTTTTCTATTATCCAATCTCTTTATCCATTTTCACACCAGCTAAAATAATAAACAAAATAAGATATTTTATTCACAAAAGCAAAACGACTTTTAATTCACTAAATTGACACTTTATAAAATTTAGTAAAACTAGGTCACTAAAATTCCAATGGATTTTTAACCATAAAAATATCCTAGATAAATAAGTATCCCTCTTTTATGATTGGGATTAAACAAGCTTCACGATGCCATAAATGGCATGGAGAACAAACCTTCAGGTTAAATGTTATGGGCAAAAGACCATCCCTGAGTAGCTTAAGATAGAGTGAAGTTTTTAAAATTCCAATGTTAATTTTAAAAATTAATTAAAAATTATAATGGATTAATCATGTTTTAATAAAAAATTAATTATAATTAAATTAATTTAAAACTAATTTGCAGAAAACTTAATTAGTGAAAATTAAATTTATTAAAAACATCTTAATCAAAATAACTCAAATTTATTTAAAATGAAATTCAAATTCAAAAATAAAATGAGGGGGGAGGGGTTGGAGATGGGGATATGAGGATGAAATCCCCATAGACCTAATCATGTTTGAAAAATTTATGGCCAAAGGCCAATGGGCAATTAGGCCCCCCATAGATCTGGTCAGGGATAAATCCTTTGTGATCACAATCTTGGTGCTGATAAACCTCCATAAAACTTGGTTTAGGTTTAAACCCCAACCACCAATCGAAATTGGAATTAATACCCTATTATAAAAATATTTTTTTCCATCCACCCACCCAAATGTGACCTTATTAGATTCTATAGTGTGACTAAAACTATAGTTGACAACCACAATGCCAATCACTTTTGATCATGTTTTTGTAATCTA
>JARHVA010002013.1:1980000-1985000 GCA_037957365.1 Torreya grandis | reverse complement strand
TCATATAAAGGAAAGAGTACATGGTTCAAAAATGTAAATTGCATTATTTCAAAGATTCCAAGAAATGAAAAATCATATTCTATAACACAATACATGTTTTCAAAGATTCAAAGTAATTCAATAATAAAGCACATCATAGATATGGGAAAATTGGTAGATACTATAGGGGCATGTGAAATACATAAGTACTAGATTTTAAAATACTCAAATTATAGAATCATACAAATTTTAATGTATATGCATGGGCATATGAAAAATTGTTACAAGGTTAAAGTTACATGGAAAATATAGCTACAATTGAGCATATTGGTTCATGGTAGTTTATATAACTTGGTAAAATATTCATGGAGCATGATAATTATTCATAATAGTGCTTATTTAAAGTTTAATTTTTTAAATTTACATTCTAAAATTTCAAAGTCATAGTTTTGAATGGATGATGCTTGTTCATTTTCAAAGTTAAAAGTTATAGCTTCAAACAGTCAAAATTTGTATACAACATTGTAATTTGATATGTAATAGTTAATGTATGCTCAATTATATTGATACTAAATATCCTTGGTATTACTTCTCAATAACCCATTTGAGTGGTTCCATATTTTAATATATCTTGCATATGTTCGAGTCTAGTGAAAATCAATGACCTTAGCATCACTTCTAGATAACACATCATGGTTCCACCTTTTCAAATTAATATACTATGTACTATTCCCCAATTAGTAAATTTAGAAGTATGTATATTTAAAACTCATGGTCTTGATTACTAGTTCAAAATCATTACTTTATAACTCGTAATTTACAATTAATTCAAAGTCTCCATGTCCTTCAATAATCGGGGCATGCTTCTCCATCATGATTTACATGTTAAAGAGTACTTTGGTTTTATCTCCTTAAAGGTGTAATCATTCATTATCTCATTTAAGATTTTTAAATTTTTACATATAAACTTCATAAATTTTTAAATATGGTTAAATGAATGCCTCATGTGTTTTATATATATATATATATATATATATATATTTGATTTATCTATATAATTAAAGTATCCTCTCAAAGACAATGTGTGTTGTACACACTCAATTTTATTTATTTATCATTTAATATATAAATTTAATTACTATATTAAATGGAGTATAAATTTATACACATAAAATAATTCATAAGTACTTGATAATGTTAATTATTGACCCATCCTAGACCACATGATTGTTCTTCACCATTACTCAAATCAATTTATCTACATGTGAGATTTACCCTTTCCTTGTTTTCATATCTACACAGTTTAAAATATAAATTCTTAAGGTTATTAATATCACCTTAATACCATATGGATAGGTGTCCTTGATCTTTCATAATAGGTCCATGTTGGGTGGATAATAACACCACCATGATCCTATCCACATAGATTAGACATGTCTTATGATAAATAGTGACTTCTTTCCAAATTCAAAATAAAATTTTATTATATTCACAAAAATTTCATAAGGTTGGATTAATTAAATTATAAATCAGATTTATTATAAATACATATCAAATTCCATTCATTATTACTAATTAAACACTATCTATTGATAACTTTGATATTATTGCACAATAACTAAATTTACATTATTCATACCAACTTCAAGTGAATTCACAAGGAGAAATCATAATAAATGTCTAAAGAATCTAAAATCTAATAAATATCTACCATTTTAAAATATAATATTAATTTTTATAGTTCCATACAAATAGTTAATGATCACAATTGCACAATCACTCTAGGTGGGATAACTATGTGGCCTTAGTTTCCCTCCTTAGAATATTAGATATTCAGGTAGTGATTAATCATCAAGGAGGTCAGTTAGGTAAAATAAACCCAGTATAATACCCTCTTTATTTATTTATTTCATGGAACATCATTTGTGATGTGTTTTTCCACTCAACAAACATAGATGCATAACATGTAACAAACATAATTTTTTCACAGTCAACCAAAATAAGTTTGAAGTCAATGGACTAAAGTAGTTACATTATGATCCACCTATAGAAGTATTTTATATAAATATATTTTGAATTTGATTATATTTAATCACTATTAAAATCATTTTTTATTTGTCTTTCTTTATGATTCACTAATCAAAGATAAATGGGACAAGTCTACAATCAATGAAATCAAGCATCTTGCATCATCATCTAGCTAGGGTGAACCTTCCTAGTATTAGTTCCAAATCATGTATTTGATCCAAATCATGCATAGTCATATGTATTATTGACTTATACATATAAACATACAAAATAGTAATTATATATCTCAGTTTGAGCTAAGTACATTCCTTCTTAGATTTATCTAAAATAACTATTTTACATATTTGTCAATTTCAAAAATTAAAATTATTACTTAATGTAGATATTTATCATTATGATATGTTTCTAGTTTCACAGCTATTACCATTATTACACTTACTTTTTTTATTAATAAAGGGTAAAACATGTGGTGGTATTATAGTGTCATAACTCAACATTCTTGCATATTTTTGGAAGTGCATAAATAACTCTCTATCCACCTTGTATTAGTTTCATAATAAAAGTATCCCAACTAAGCTTTTTGAGAAAGTCACATCTGATATATTTGTATTATGATAGCACTTCAAGAGACCCTTTTTCAAATTGAAACTAATGGTGTTGTTCATTCAATTTAACTGATAAAATCATACTTTTGGTGTCATCAATATTCACTTGCATCCCTACTTATTTAAAAAGGAGATATAGATCATATAAACGGTCTCTAAAATATTAGATTCCCTTTTCCGTTATAATAATATTATCTACATAAAGTAGAATTTACACTGCGTAATTATCTAATAAGACCACCTCCCAACCTAGTTAATTTATATAATATTGTAGCTTATCAATTTGTGATGTCATCTTATGAGACATTCTAATATTTAAATTATTTAAAGCCCTTAGACTTGTTTGTTTGATTTTCACTTATATAAATAATATTTTAATATTTCCCTTGATTGATACATTCTTAATGTCATTTATGTTCATTCCTTGGCATTGTTTATTATGACATATTCATGTCCCTTGTATGCTTCCCTTACCCTTATTATGTGACATTGTGTGTTATGATTATGTGTTATTTGAGCTTTATTAGTGGTGCCCTAATACATATCACACTCTTTTAATATATAGTCTACTTTGAATATGATTACTTTACTTCATTATAAATTGCTAAATCATTCTACTGATTAAACTTGTATGCTTCACATCCAATATGTTACATAAATGCTTTAATTAAAATTAAATCTATATGATAAAATATTATCCATGTGATGACATGATTACTACATGATTTTATATTTATCAAATGGTATAGTTAACTCTTATATTTAGATGAGTGACTTTTAGGTTACATCAATCATCTTAAAATGGGGACATCACAGGTTTGTCTTAGAGATCCAAACCTCCATGAATAAACAAAAATATTTTTTAGGAAATAGTAGATGGATAAAATATATAAAGTACTTATTTTTAAAAATTCAAAGTATAGAAATATCATATTCTATAATAGACTACATGTTTTCAAAGATTCAAATTAATTCATAAATCAAACACATTATATATGGGAACATTGATAAACATTATAGGGGCATATGACATGCATATTCACTCAATTTTTAAAGACTCAAGGCACATAATTATACATAATTGAATGCATGCGCATGTTCATATGAAAACTTGTTATAATATCAACATTACTTGTTACAAATTACAATTACAATTGAGTATATATGTGCATGGCATTATATACCACTTGGAACAATATTTAGGCAGAATGATACTTATTCATTCTCATGCTTATTAGAAGTTAAAATTTTAAAATTTACCTTTTAAAAATTCAAAGTTATAGTCTCAAAGGCATGATGCTTATTCATTTTCAAAGTACAAAGTTAAAATTTCAAAGAATCTAGATTTATTTGTAGTAGTTTGATTTGATGTGTTATGGGTAATGTGTGTTCAAGTATAATCACACTCAATGGCCTTTGCATTAATTATATCAAACCCATTAGAATCATTATATATTTTATTATGGGTGGTGTACATTCAATTCTAATGACTCCTAATTGACTTAGCATCACTTATAGTGAACCCATTGTGGTTCCACCTTTTTAGATTAGTATATTTTGTACTATTCCCCAATCATGAAAGGTTTAAGCATGTATCTTTCCAACTCAAGGGTTTAATTAATTATTCAAAATTGGGACTTGATCATTCTCAATTTTCCATTGGTTCAGACTTTCCAAGTCCTTCAATACTAGGTGAAATAGCTCTCATCAAGAATTATAAGTCAAAGAGCATCTTATTTTCATTTCCATAAAGGTGTAATAATTCCTTGATCTCATTTTAATTTTCCAATTTTTCAAATATCATGTTTTTAAAATTTAAAATATGGTTAAATGACTATATCTTTTGTTATTATAGGTTTTGATATATTTGAGTGCCCTAAATAATTGAAGTATACTCTCAAAGAGAAAGTGTGTTGTACACACTCATTTTTAATTAGATATACTTTATTATATAAATATAACTATTAAAATAAAGGTAGGGAAAATTTATACACATAAGAAAATCATAGGTACTTGGTAATGTTATTTACTGACAAATCCTAAACCACATGACTATTATTCACCATTCCTAATATCATTTTATCTACATATGGTATTGACCATTTACTTGTCACTTATACATAATTTAAAATTAAAATTCTTAGTTTGCTTAATATCGCCCTTAAAAATAGCTAACTCAGATAAGTTTTTGTAAAATTTCAAGATAGGTCCATGCTATGAAAAAAATAATACTACCACACTCCTATTAACATAGAATAGCCATGTCTCATGGAAAAAAATTATGTATTTTTAAATTAAAAAATATATTTATAGGATTTATAAACATTTCATAAGGTTGGATAAATTAAATTATCAAAATGTTTGCCTATAATTAACATCAAATGCCAT
>JARHVA010002013.1:1962500-1967500 GCA_037957365.1 Torreya grandis | reverse complement strand
CATATGTTCGAGTCTAGTGAAAATCAATGACCTTAGCATCACTTATAGATAACCCATCATGGTTCCACCTTTTCAAATTAATATACTATGTACTATTCCCCAATTAGTAAATTTAGAAGTATGTATACTTAAAACTCATAGTGTTGATTACTTGTTCAAAATCATTACTTTATAACTCATAATTTACAATTAATTCAAAGTCTCCAAGTCCTTCAATAATCGGGGCATGCTTCTCCATCATGATTTACATGTTAACTTTGGTTTTATCTGCTTAAAGGTGTAATCATTCATTATATCATTTAAGATTTTTAAATTTTTACATATAAACTTCATAAATTTTTAAATATGGTTAAATGAATGCCTCATGTGTTATATATATATATATATATATTAAATTTGATTTCTCTATATAATTAAAGTATCCTCTCAAAGACAATGTGTGTTGTACACACTCAATTTTATTTATGTATTTATCATTTAATCTATAAATTTCATTACTATATTAAATGGAGTATAAATTTATACACATAAAATAATTAATAATTACTTGATAATGTTAATTATTGACCCATCCTAGACCACATGATTGTTCTTCACCATTATTCAAATCAATTTATCTACATGTGAGATTTACCCTTTCCTTGTTTTCATATCTACATAGTTTAAAATATAAATTCTTAAGGTTAATAATATAACCTTATTACCATATGGATAGGTGTCCTTGATCTTTCATAATAGGTCCATGCTGGGCAGATAATAACACCACCATGATCCTATCCACATAGACTAGACATGTCTTATGATAAATAGTGACTTCTTTCCAAATTCAAAATAAAATTTTATTATATTCACACAAATTTCATAAGGTTGGATAAATTAAATTATAAAAAAAAATTATTATAAATACATATCAAATTCCATTTATTATTACTAATTAAACACTATCTATTGATAACTTTGATATTATTGCACAATAACTAAATTTACATTATTCATACCAACTTCAAGTGAATTCACAAGGAGAAATCATAATAAATGTCTAAAGAATCTAAAATTTAATAAATATATACCATTTTAAAATATAATATTAATTTTTATAGTTTCATACAAATAGTTAATGATCATAATTGCACAATCACTCTAGGTGGGATAACTATGTGGGCTTAGTTTCCCTCCTTAGAATATTAGATATTCAGGTAGTGATTAATCACCAAGGAGGTCAGTTAGGTAAAATAAACCCATTATAATACCCTCTTTATTTATTTATTTATTTCATGGAACATCATTTGTGATGTGTTTTTCCACTCAACAAACATAGATGCATAACATGTAACAAACATAATTTTTTCACAGTCAACCAAAATAAGTTTGAAGTCAATGGACTAAAGTAGTTACATTATGATCCACCTATAGAAGTATTTTATATAAATATATTTTGAATTTGATTATATTTAATCACTATTAAAATCATTTTTTATTTGTCTTTCTTTATGATTCACTAATCAAAGATAAATGGGACAAGTCTACAATCAATGAAATCAAGCATCTTGCATCATCATCTAGCTAGGGTGAACCTTCCTAGTATTAGTTCCAAATCATGTATTTGATCCAAATCATGCATAGTCATATGTATTATTGATTTATACATATAAACATATAAAATAGTAATTATATATCTCAGTTTGAGCTAAGCACATTCCTTCTTAGATTTATCTAAAATAACTATTTTACATATTTGTCAATTTCCAAAACTAAAATTATTACTTAATGTACATATTTAGCATTATGATATATTTCTAGTTTCACAACTATTAACATAATTACACTTACTTGTTTTATTAATAAAGGGTAAATCATGTGGTGGTATTATAGTGTCATAACTCAACATTCTTGCATCTTTTTGGAAGTGCATAAATAACTCTCTATCCACCTTGTATTAGTTTCATAATAAAAGTATCCCAACTAAGCTTTTTGAGAAAGTTAGATCTGATATATTTGTATTATGATAGCACTTCAAGAGACCCTTTTTCAAATTGAAACTAATGGTGTTGTTCATTCAATTTAACTGATAAAATCATACTTTTGGTGTCATCAATATTCACTTGCATCCCTACTTATTTAAAAAGGAGATATAGATCATATAGATGGTCTCTAAAATATTAGATTCCCTTTTCCGTTATAATAATATTATCTACATAAAGTAGAATTTACACTGCGTAATTATCTAATAAGACCACCTCCCAACCTAGTTAATTTATATAATATTGTAGCTTATCTATTTGTGATATCATCTTATGAGACATTCTAATATTTAAATTATTTAAAGCCCTTAGACTTGTTTGTGTGATTTTCACTTATATAAATAATATTTTAATATTTCCCTTAATTGATACATTCTTAATTTCATTTATGTTCATTCCTTGGCATTGTTTATTATGACATATTCATGTCCCTTGTATGCTTCCCTTACCCTTATTATGTGACATTGTGTGTTATGATTATGTGTTATTTGAGCTTTATTAGTGGTGCCCTAATACATATCACACTCTTTTACTATATAGTCTACTTCGAATATGATTACTATACTTCATTATAAATTGCTAAATCATTCTACTGATTAAACTTGTATGCTTCACATCCAATATGTTACATAAATGCTTTAATTAAAATTAAATCTATATGATAAAATATTCTCCATGTGATGACATGATTACTACATGATTTTATATTTATCAAATGGTACAGTTAACTCTTATATTTAGATGAGTGACTTTTAGGTTACATCAATCATCTTAAAATGTGGACATCACAATGGGTTTGTCTTAGAGATCCAAACCTCCATGAATAAACAAAAATATTTTTTAGGAAATAGTAGATGGCTAAAATATATAAAGTACTTATTTTTAAAAATTCAAAGTATAGAAATATCATATTATATAATAGACTACATGTTTTCAAAGATTCAAATTAATTCGTAAATCAAACACATTATATATGGGAACATAGATAAAAATTATAGGGGCATATGACATGCATATTCACTCAATTTTTAAAGACTCAAGGCACATAATTATACATAATTGAATGCATGTGCATGGGCATATGAAAACTTGTTATAATATCAACATTACTTGTTACAAATTACAATTACAATTGAGTATATATGTGCATGGCATTATATACCACTTGGAACAATATTTAGGTAGAATGATACTTATTCATTCTCATGCTTATTAGAAGTTAAAATTTTAAAATTTACCTTTTAAAAATTCAAAGTTATACTCTCAAAGGCATGATGCTTATTCATTTTCAAAGTACAAAGTTAAAATTTCAATGAATCTAGATTTATTTGTAGTAGTTTGATTTGATGTGTTATGGGTAATGTGTGTTCAAGTATAATCACACTCAATGGCCTTTGCATTAATTATATCAAACCCATTATAATAATTATATATTTTATTATGGGTGGTGTACATTCAATTCTAATGACTCCTAATTGACTTAGCATCACTTATAGTGAACCCATTGTGGTTCCACCTTTTTAGATTAGTATATTTTGTACTATTCCCCAATCATGAAAGGTTTAAGCATGTATCTTTCCAACTCAAGGGTTTAATTAATTATTCAAAATTGGGACTTGATCATTCTCAATTTTCCATTGGTTCAGACTTTCCAAGTCCTTTAATACTAGGTGAAATAGCTCTCATCAAGAATTATAAGTCAAAGAGCATCTTATTTTCATTTCCATAAAGGTGTACTAATTCCTTGATCTCATTTTAATTTTCCAATTTTTCAAATATCATGTTTTTAAAATTTAAAATATGGTTAAATGACTATATCTTTTGTTATTATAGGTTTTGATAAATTTGAGTGCCCTAAATAATTGAAGTATACTCTCAAAGAGAAAGTGTGTTGTACACACTCATTTTTAATTAGATATACTTTATTATATAAATATAACTATTAAAATAAAGGTAGGGAAAATTTATACATAATAAAATCATAGGTACTTGGTAATGTTATTTACTGACAAATCCTAAACCACATGACTATTATTCACCATTCCTAATATCATTTTATCTACATATGGTATTGACCATTTACTTGTCACTTATACATAATTTAAAATTAAAATTCTTAATTTGCTTAATATCGCCCTTAAAAATAGCTAACACAGATAAGTTTTTGTAAAATTTCAAGATAGGTCCATGCTATGAAAAAAATAATACTACCACACTCCTATTAACATAGAATAGCCATGTCTCATGCAAAAAAATTACGTATTTATAAATTAAAAAATATATTTATAAGATTGATAAACATTTCATAAGGTTGGATAAATTAAATTATCAAAATGTTTGCCTATAAATTAACATCAAATGCCATTCATTATTGATAACTAGACAATATCTATTGAGCAATTTCATACTATTTCACACTATATAAATCTACCTTATTAATTCAAAATTTAAGATCATACAAAAAGAGGATATATAATCAAAGTCTAAATGATCTCAAATCAAGCAAAGATATATCATTTTCAATCATTAGAGCCATTTATATAGATATATACACATGATAAGGAAGCATAATTTCAGAATCATTTTAGTTAGTATAACTATATGGGCTTGGCTTACTTCCTTAGAGTATTATATATTCATTCAATGATCCATTATTAAGGGAGTGAGTGATCTCAACTCAATCCATTACATTCCATTTATGTGTACGTTTCAAAACTTCCAAAGTTACCTTAGGGTTTCAAAGAAAATATAATAAAGAATATGATTTTTATGTGGCACAACATGAATTATGACAAATCAGTCCACTTAAAAGGCATAGGATCATAAGGTGTATTAGTCGTATTTTTGCCATAGGAATAAGTCTATGGTTAATTGATTTGAATGGCCTACACTATCATCAACGTAAAATATTATAATTTAAAAATATATTTTGATTGTAATTTTTATTTATCACTATAAAAATCAATTTTTATTTGTCTT
>JARHVA010002013.1:1887500-1957500 GCA_037957365.1 Torreya grandis | reverse complement strand
TTCCTTTATATAAAAATTTATGTCCTTGTGTAAATGACATACACCCTTCATAGAATGTAAAATTCCCATTAGTGAATAATTATGTTGATTTATACCATTAAAAAGTGTTTGTGTGTGTTATATTTTAAATGGTGCACGACATTTTTACTTAAAAAAATTATACAAACTCCCATGTCCACATTTTTTATTCTTGCATTCCATATTTTACAAATTTTGAACTAATTTTCATAATTGAGAGTCTATAAATTAATCATTTACTTTATCTCAATTAGTTTATACTCATCAAAATGTATTTTGTTTTTATCCTACAAGGACTTAAAATCATAAATATATCTCATGAGGTCAGATAGTCATTGCAAGAAACCAATTAAGGAGCTAACGAATGAATATATTGAAGTCTAAAGAGAGAGAGAGAGAAATAATAAGACAAATAGATAGGAGAGCAACTATATGAGATTATAAACAAGGCGAGGGTACTTTTCCAAACCAATTAATATATCAATTTAAAATAACATGACAAATTGCATGAAATTTAATGCAGATAAATCTTCAAATGAGATAAGAGTCAATCAATCCTTGTTGAATAATGAAACACAATGTGTAGATCATGTAACTAATGAAGTTGTATTGAGTGATGAAACACATGGAAAAACCCAATATAGTGAAACTTCTATCCATACTAAAATTTTTGAGCATGATGATAATGAACATCACATGATGATCTCAATTTATCTCTATCCTAATGAAGAGGAATTTACTTTACTTGTAGATTATAATGTTAGAAAATGCTTGAAATCTCTTCTATGGTTGAATTTATAACATGAGTAAATTTAATAAATAATGTATTTCTCACACCTACACATTCAAGAATAATCCAATGAACACTAAGGCATTTGATTGAAATAGATTGGAAGATATTAGAACATATACAAGGTAAAATGTCAAAAATACACTTACATGCCATGCTTAACTTGTATGGACTATGAATTTGTGAATAAAACCCATACAAAATGATGTTAGTTATTTTATCAATTGATGTAAATGCAAAAAATATGCCATGTCATGCATAACTTAGGGTTAAGAATAAGAAACATAGATAGAATAAATAATGCAATATTATAAATCTAAACAATTCATTTAATGCAGTAGCTAATAAATGTTGAGAAATATTAGTAATGTAGTAAGATGAGTAATTTTTAAAGTATATATTTCTCATTCTTGCTATTCAATTATTTAGTTATTTCATCCTTTTGATATTTTTTCCTATGTAAGGATTTATCCCACATTGCTTAGTTGTTAGAAATATTTTCACTGATGTCAAAGGTATAGCATTGGTGACAAAGTCCCCATTTCATTTAATGGTGTTTTTAATACTCATATCTTGGCTAATGTGTGTTAATATTTACTTAATATTAATGAATATTTTTTTGGTTGCATATAAGTCAAAAAAGGGCCCATGGAGAAGTCAAAGAGTCACATGGTAAAGACAAAAGAGGAATGGGATGCATTTTCTAAAGAAGAGTCATCTTGAGGAATTCCAAGAATTACCATGTGAAGACAAAAGAGGATATGGTGCATTTTTCCATTAAGAGACACTTTGAGGAATACAAAAAGTCATTAAGATAAATACAAAAAAGGAAAGGATGCATTTGCTTATGAAGGGTCACCATGCGACTTTTCAAATGCAAGGATACGAAAGGTCATGCAAGTTTGGTACCATTTTCCATGAGGATTGAAGGGTCACAAACTGTGAATGCTAAAGCTCATTTGGAAAGATACAAATAAAGTCTTTAGAATCCATTTGTTATATGCAAGAGAGTGCATGGTTTTTTAATTATTTTATATAAGAAAGGAGGAGACAAAAGCAGGAGATATTATTGAGTTCTATCATTTGAGTAAGTAACATTGAGAGATAGTTGTGTTTTATACAGAAGAGGGGTTGGTGATCTTGTGGCTTGGTGATCAAAAATATTTGTATGGGGTTGGTGCTCCTATGGGTTGCTACTCACAAATGTTTGTGTTGCTGGTGCTAATAAAAGAGGTTGCTACTCCTACAAGTTGGTGGTTGAGAACTTTGTAATTTTATTTGGTGATCATTCATACACTTGAGATTATTCTCCATGGTTTTTTCCACTTTAGGTTTCCACGTAAAAATATTCTCTCTCTCTCTCTCTCTCTCTCTCTCTCTCTCTCTCTCTCTCTCTCTCTCTCTCTCTCTCTCTCTCTCTCTCTCTCTCTCTCATGTGGTAAATTTTTTTATTTTTATTTTATTGCATATCTTAAATGTGTGATTAATTGGTTAAAGAAAAGAAATCAGATTAAGTAAAAGATATATAATATACTAATTCACCCATCCCTCTCAGTATATTTCATGCTTTACATTAGTTAGGCTAGTTCTTTGTTTTGCCTTACCTACTTATGTGATGGATTCCTATTATATTAGCATCTCATTCTGAATAACATTTAACTATAATTACTTTGCATCTCATTTGTTTGAATCTTCCTTATGTGACTTTTTTATTGTTAACACTTCAAAATCTTGGGTTGGAATGCATTTACCATTCCTAAAATGGTACCATACCTTTGATATGTTACATCCATCCACATTGCTGCAATGTTTTTTAGATACCTCCCTTGCCACAATTTATTCTTCCCTTGTCATAAATCTTTATCCTTTTTTATACTCTTTTGGATCTATAATTGATTTTTAGAGGCACTCTGATTGAAGTTTTGAAGAAAGTTTTAATTCACACCTATATTCTACCTAAGTGCTGGAAAGGCTTTAGATTTTACTAACCCACATTCTAGTCTTAATTTTATTTGCTTTGGTGCCACTATCATTGAGAGGTATTGGAAGAAAGATCTGGTAGGAACTTTATTTTCTTACCAAAGTAGTCTGTGTAGATGGTATAAAGTGGAGTTTTAAGGAGAAGGTCAACATGGTAAAGAAGAGAGAGGTGGTAGAGACAACTATGTGTATTTTTGGAATTAAAGGAGATCAAAGTAGCTAAATAAATCTTATTTTATTTTGATTACTACATTGGGATCCATTTAAAGGTGGAATTTTTCTAGCAAGAGGCATTTTTTCCTAATTCATTGGAAATTTCTTGAAAGAAACACTATGGATTGCATTGTAAATTGATTTGAAGAAACACTTTTTCACTACGTTAGAACCCCCTTATTGACTATTGTCTGTAATATTTTAGAGCTTTTCTAGATACTACATGGTATCCTTCATACAAAACCTAGTGCATTAAAGGAGGAAGGCATAATATTCATCTTATTTATGCATAGAGTATTTAGTGCACCATTTGTTGGAAGAAGGTGTTGAGTTTTTCCAAAATAATTGGAGTGAGTGAGAGAGCTACATTATTTTTACCTTAGAGAAGGTTTATGATTCTTTTGTCTCTCATCTATTCCTTCTTAATTTGTAAGTCATTTCTATATTGGTAAGTTTCATGATTGGAATTGAATACATTATGGGTGGAGTGAAGCACTAATCTGAGTTGAGGTGGATCCAAAAATGGCCTTAGTAGAATTCTATCTTGATGTCATCCCAATTGCTTGCCTTTTTATTCTCTGAAAAAAAAAATTATTCTTTTTGTATTTACTAAGCTATAATTATCTCTTTAAGAAGGAGTAAAATTCACTTCCACATGCATAGAGCTAACTAGGAGAATATTTTTTCAAATTGGTTGAATTTTCCAAGTCTATGGTTTGATTCCATTTCTAATGAGTGGATGGACACCTAATTTGTTTATTTATTTGGTCACAAAAATCTATTTCTAGTGCAATTTTTATTATTTTTGACCCATTTATGGGAATTCGTAAAGCCTCTAACTTTTGAACCATAAATCAAATTTGAGTTATTTTTTAAAAAATTGTATGTTTATAAATTATCTATCCATTGGAATAATTAATTTTTAAAAATTTACTACTTTTATAAAGTGTCAAAATTGGGGGGCTTTATATACAATCTTTTGGGGGGTTGTCTCAATGTGGATTCGTGCACTCCTTTGTATTCTTTATGCTATTTGGTGATTCAATATTATGGATTATACTTATGGTATTTACCATTGTGATCCTTTTAATTCAGACAATTATGATACATGGATAACTCAAATGGAAACAATCATAAAATATAAAGGATTATGCTCTCTAACGAATGAAACTCAACCACAATTTATAAGAGAGTTTGAAAATTTTCAGCACTAATGTATGTTTAAATAATGTATGGGTTTAATAGGGACATAGGCGAGTGATAGATTTTTGTTTCATTTGGATGGGTGTGATACACCATTAAAAATATGGGCTAAGCTAAAGGTTTTATTTGGGAAAGTAAATCACTTAAGAGACATTTAACCTGAAGTGAAGCTTTCTTCACTCAATTCAAATGACTTTCCCTCTATTATAGACTACCTCACTAAGTTTAATAATTTATCAAGATAATTTAAAGGTAGTGGATGAGATAAGAAATATGAATAGTGTGTGTACTTGATTTTGTCTAAGTTAAGTGGTCCATTCCAAATATTTAATTATACCTTTTTCTCTAGCATGAATGCTTTAGGTGCCACATTCAAAATGTTAGATTTAGAGTTTTTTTATGAAAGTCGTACTAGGGAGGAATTAAAATTATGTCACCTTGAGTCTTCCAGTTCTCAAAAATCATTAGTAGAATCACATCCTAAGAACAAGAAAAAATAAAGAGAGAAAAAAAAGAACACTCCTCTATCTCAACATGCACCTAATCCCAACACCAATAAATCTAAACCCAAACCCTCTTCCAAATCCAAGAATAAGTCTAACCTATTTTTATCCTATTATAGGAGGACTTCTCATGAAGAGTCTAGGTGTTTGAAGAGAATTAAAACCTTAGAGGATGTCATTAGGAAACAAAATATTTATATATCCACTCCTTATCCATATCATTTTCATGGGAAAGTTCTTGACATTTTCAATAGATTACATTCACCTATTTCAAATAGTTGGGTTCTAAATTTTGGTGCTTCACACCACACGACTTATTTCTAAGGATTCATTTGTATCTCTTGATTTGAGTTCTACATACAACATTGAAGTTGGATATTTTATCTTTATTTTTGTTAAGGGAAAGGATGACATACAACTAAATTGTGGTCAAATCAATTTTTCACTATATGGTTCAAACATCACCACCAATACGCATTTAGATTACCATATTTTCCATTTTGGTTAGGGAAAGATAATAAATTTCATAACACAAGGTGATGAATTTTGGTCTTTGTTACATCCACACACACTTTTTTCATAGGCAGTTGTTGATCATAGTTATCAATTATATTATTTTTTGGGTTTTGATGATACTCCTCCTCTAGGAACGTGTTTGGTTTCTCATGAAAATTATCAGAGTAGGCTTTGACATGAGATATTTAGACATCTCAATTACATATATTTGAAGTAGTTGAGAACTCATAGTATGCTAGAAGGTCTTCTTATAGTTTCATGTCTTGATGGAGTTTTCCCTAGTTGTTCATCAGGGAAATAACACCAATATCCATTTCCTAAGGGTAGGTCAATGAGAGTTTATTCACCATTTGAGCTTATGTACAATGATTTTATTTTCTTTCGTACTCATTATTTCAATGGAGCTAAGTATATACTTACCATTATTGATATTTTTTAGGTGTGATTGGATTTATTTATTTAATTAAAAGAGTAATGTATTTTCTCATTTAAAAGTCTGTAAAGCTTTAGATAAGAAACAATATTCTAGTTGCATCAATAAGAATCATATAGATAATAGTTTCCTAAGTTTTTGGCAGATCGTAGTATTATTCACCAGCATTATGTTACTCATACTCCATGGTAGAACATAATAATCAAACTTTGAATGAGATAGATAAATACATGATGCATTTATAGGATTTACCTCATATATATTAGTTAGAGGTAGTTAATTATGTAGAATACATTTATAATCATACAACACATAGAGCACTTGAGCATTTTTCCATAGGAGGCTTTGGTTGGAATGAAGCCTGATGTCTCATTTTTTTGAGTCTTCAAGATCCTTTCTTGGGCATTTTTACCAAATAAGAGAATGAAATAATTGGATAAGAAGAGAAAACCTTTGATTTTTGAAGGGTATTATGAGGACATGATATCTTATCATCTTTTAGATCCTGATATTCATGGTGTTCATTTTTTAACACATGTACATTTTGATGAACACTTTACATCTCATGATTTGTCATGTTCTTTCATGCCTTTTTCTTCATATTATTTTGATTATTCATCACCTCCTCTTGAGGATTCATTATTTTAGGATCTAATTCAAGAGATTCATGAGGAGGTTATAAAGGATGAGGATCCTATTCACATTTATTTTATCACTATGCCTAGGTAGGGTCATACTATAGTTTTTGAGGCAACATATTTTGTACATGTTCTTCCACCCACTTGACATCATCATGCACATTCTACTGATACTTTAGTTTTATGTTAGGCATTCTTCAGGAATCCACAATATCTTTCATTGGTTCATGGGATAAAATATTGGGATGATGTGATGATAGATGTGTATTCTTAATTTATGAAGAATCATAATTGGCATTTGGTCACTCTTCAAAAGGGAAGTTGGTTAGGTGAAACTAGATCTACCAAACCAAGTATGCAGGTGATGGGCCCATTGATAATCAAAAGTCATGTCTTGCTATAAAGGGGTTCTCACAGGTCAAAGGTATTGACTAATCTAAGGCTTTTTTCACCCATTACCAAGATGGATTCCATTCACCTTGTACTTTCTCCTACTACATCACAGGATTACCTAATATATTAGATGAATGTTAAGAGTGATTTATTTCATGGAGACTTGCATGAATAAATATACATGGAGTATCCAGTTGGGTTTGTTAATGATTATTCTCTTATTTTATGACTTAAGAGGTCTCTTTATTATCTCAAATAGGCCCCTCATGATTGGTATGAGAATATTGATTCATTTATTCTATCAAATGGTTTTGTTTGATACCACTCTTATCCCATAGTGTATATTCAACATATTGGGGAGGAAATTATTATAGTGGTCTTGTATGTTGATGACCTACTTCTCACAAGCATCTCCTCTTCTCATATTTAGGATATTTAGCAAGCACTTTTAACACAATTCAACATGATAGTTTTTGGTCATTTGAACTTCTTCTTTGGTTCATATATTTCATATTCATATATAGGTATTTATTTGAGTCGGCATAAGTACACCTTTGATCTTATTTAACATTTTGGCATGGCTAATTATACGCCAAGTCCTATTTTTCAATCTAGAGTGACTCTGACTGCCACGTGTACTACTCCACTTTGTGACTCTACATTATATAGGTAGATGGTTGGGAGTCTTATGTGTTTAACCCATACTCACACTAACATTTTGTTTGTAGTCAGGCTTATATCTAAGATTGCACATGCCCCTCATAACAGTTATTGGCAAGTTCTCAAGTGGATTGTACTATATTTTTGAGGCATCACTCACTTTGGATTACATTACACTAGGGGTTATAATCAGTTGGTTGGGCAAAATGATTCATATCATATAGGTTCTCTTGATGATATACATTCAACTTTTGGATACATATTTTGTCTTGGTTCTTTACCTATTACCTAGTTCTGTAAGAAGTAACAAGATATTAAACTTTAATATACATAGGTTAACTATAGGGTGCTAGTTACATTAAGTTAACAGATTCTTTGGCTTCATCAGTTATTAATAGAGTTTGGCTTCATGTAGGATTTGCCTACTTTACTTTGGTGTGACAACTAGAGTGTAATTCACATATCTCATAACCTAGTTGAGCACTAGTGGACCATACACTTTGAGGTACATATTTAATTCATTCATCAACACATTTAGGATAGATTTATTAGCTTAGAGGACATTTTGTCTCAACAAAAAATTGAAGACATATTCAAAAAGCCTTTTGCATCACCTCCTTTCCTTGATTGTATGGCATGCTTTGGGTTTTAGACTTTTTACTTAGAGGGTGTTTGTGAGGACATCTTATTAATTTCATGGATACATATTGTACATGATTACATTATTAGGCCTAGTGCCAAACACATACTTTGGATATGCTACTATTTATTTTTTGGTTATTATTATATCCTAGATTAACTTGAGGGGGGTGTTAGAGTATATATTTCTCATGTTGCTACTCTACTAAATAGTTATTTCATCCTTTTGATAATTTATCTTATGTGATGATTTATCCAATATTATTTAGTTAGTCTAGTTCTTTGTTTTACCTTTTCTACTTATGCAAGGGCTCCCCATTGTACTAGCATCTCAATTTGAATAACATTTGACTTGCCTATTTTTGCATCTCATTTGTCTATAGGTTATTTTTATGATGTTTTTATTTTAACACATTAGAATCTTGGGTTATAATTCCTTTACCAGTCCTAACATTAATAACAGTGTCTACAATGAGTAAAACAACTTTTATAGTCTAGATTTTTAGTCAAAGAATTACAAACATGAAATTTAATATCAAAACTCTAATTAAATCAACTTAGGAAAGAGATAAGATTTAATGACCCTTTTCTCATAAAATTTATTAAGATTCCCACATGAAGGAACAAGACATTTTTTGATTTTTTTTCAAATGATAACACAAGTGTCTCACCTAATATAAAATATGTTGTTAAAAGAATAAAATGTTTAAAAAACCATTATCCACATGAAAAACACTTCCTGGACATGACCCAAACAAAATTCAATGGACAATTGATGATTATCTAAATGTCCTTTGGTAAATACAAGCTTTTCTATGTTAAAATTGATTAACCACACATCACTTATTTTTATAGGATCTTTCTTGAATTTTTTATACAGTTCGATATTTTTTAAACTATACATTGTGCATTACATAATGATAAGATTATATAAGAATGTATGGTATCTTCTCCACATAAAAAATCAAGAGATTATATTCCACGTATTTTGTGTCAAATAAAACATGGGAAATTTTGTTTACCAAAACATTTTTAAATGAAATATGTAACACTTGTGTTGATTTGTCACATTTTATTAGATGTATACACAAATAAATTTCACATGATTTTATAAGGAAATTAGTTGATTTTAATAATTATAAATGTTTAAATTATGCATAAAATATGGAAAAGAGTCATTGAAATGTGAGTTGGTTATGACCCAAGTATATGTATCTGATTTCGTGATTGAATTTAAGAATAGTCTTATCTACCAATATGTAAGACACACAGACCAATAAAAATGGTTAGATAATCAATTAAAGTTATGAAATTAAAAAATTCCAAGTTGGGACCATTGATTGAGTTGTGGAATTTTATAAAAACTACTTACTACAATAAAAAAATAAGGTTCAATACGAGTACTTTAACTTAGTTTGAATTGTAATTATCATGAAAAATGTATTCAAACATGCACTTAATACCCTAGAGGATAGTATACATATTTTAAGGTATTACCACTTATACATGATTGATGATAGAGATCATTGTTAAGATTTTGTCTAAGTTAGTTCTAAGATGTTTTATAGAAATATGAAGTATAGATAAATCATATTCAATACACCCTAAATTTAATAAAAAATTATGTAGGATAATTTAATAATTCCTAAATGTTTTAATGGTTGATTATGATGCATAAAAGTATTGGGTTACAACATTCATAGAGTTTCCTTGATGTTGGGTATGGAAAATGGGAACATTGTGGTGTAGGTTCATGTGTAAAAAATCAACTAAAAAAGAGTGGGAGAAGTATAAGGATGGTGTTGATTTGATTGATGCTACAAGTATTGTGGCTTGGTATAATGAAACAATTTATCATGTATTAGATAAATTTGATGATTTTCAAAGATTATTTAGTTAATGGATGAATAAAATATGTAAATGTTTGACTATTACAGTACATTACCTAAATCAAGTGATGTCAACTCATTTTTAATATCAAATTCTAGTTCATGGATTATTTATATGAGAGACATGCATGACTTTGTTTGAGTTTTATGGAATTTGATTAGAATTAATGTGATTTGAGGTAATAGGTTGAAGAATATTATTATAGACCCTTAAGGGATACACAAACTAGTCATTCAATATAACCACTATGGGATCATCAATTGCATCAAAATTTGAATTTGATCACATCTTAAATCTTGTTAAACTAGGTAAAATTTATATATAATGTAAATTTAACTTTAAGCATTAGTGAATTTTTTTTCCTCTATGTCAAAATTTTATTACACTTTAAATGCAGGGCACATTTTCATAGTAATTTAACCTAAAGACAATGATGAGTGAATAGATTACTACTTGTCTCATTTTTTAGAGGTAAAAAAAATATTGACCATAATTGTCATAGAAGAAGACATAATTTATCCCACTTAATTTGTGGTGGTTATAGGAGCCTAGCTTCAAAGACAATTTCATTAAAAAAGCAAAGTAATGGTTATTTTAAGATTATAAACTGAATAAGATGATACTTCATCATTCAAATTTAGTTATTGACATAAACATTCAATCTATAAAATTAAATGGAAAGCCTCACACCACATGTTAATATAAAATTCATCAATATGAGTATGAAGTATCTACTTAATTCTTGAAACACTTAAAAAAATATTATCCTAAAGATACCTTAGACAAAACTGATAAGGTTAATATTCAATACAAGTAACCTTTTAATTATTAAAGTTAATTTATTAATTTCATTTTATTTTTATTTTTAATTAATTTTTCACTATTTATTTTTTTGGTTTGAAATAATAATTAATGCAGGTCATTAGTACCATATGAGCTTCCACCTTCATGTGGTATGTGTCATGATTAGAAAATATTATATGCATGAAACAATGAGAGTAATAAAAAATAATTCATTTTATGGTTTTAAAAATCCTATTAATTGTGTATAGGGCTCCCAATACATTCACTTCTAGAATTTTAGAATATTTTTTGCCTCACAGTTTGCCTGAAATTATTATGTAAAGTTTTTTACATTTTCCCCCTTAATAATGAGAATAATATTTTAAAGGATGCATCTAACCACTTGAATTTTTTAATTCTATGGGATGATTGATGTTATATAAAGGACATTATTTTTTTAATACACAATTAAATACATGTTTGTCAATACAATTCAACGATTGGGTGAAACACTTCAAGAGTTATGTTTTATAGTAACGACTTTTGGTTCCCAAAACAATTTTTTATTATGACATAAAAATTTTCTCTATCTAATCCTTGTAATTAGTGGAATATAAATTTTGTATTGATTAAAGGACTCGCCTATAATACTTTTTTATCTTACAATTCATCTCTACCCCTTGTGATTTTCTTGCAATGGTTGCCCGAATTTTGGCTTATTTTCCTCCTTAAAAATGAAAAAAATATCTTAAGGAAAACATTTGACTCCCTAAAAATTTTAATTATAAGGGATTATAGAGGGAATAATAATTAAATTATTATGTTTATATTCCAATATATATGTGTACTTCAATATGGTAGGTCGATTAAATGTTTGGTTCAAAATTTACACATTATATTGACTAAGTTTTCATGGTGAGCAAAAATTGGCTGAAATTTATTATTCATCATGATTGAAATATAATATAATTTTTGGTGATTATAATAATCCCCCATAAAAATTTATGATTTTATTGTTTGTCTGTACCCCTCATGATTTTACCATAATAGATACCTAAACTCTATTTAATTTTTGCATTTAATAATGGAAACATTGCATTATGAGATTCTCTAATCTGATTTATCTTTGATCTTTCACCATATTCATTTCTTGATTGATTGTTGACCTTGAAGGTATGATTTCTATTAGTCTTCATCTTATCTTGAGTTGTATTTTATGGTTCTTCTTTGTATCCAAGACCATTTCTATCACTTGCATGCTTTTGACCACTCAAAATATTATCTAAATCACTTGATCTCGTTTCAAATATCACAAAAAACTTCATATTACTAGATGTCTTCTATAACTTAGATTTCAATGACTATTTTTTAGTTACATACCTTGAGCATTCATCTTCTTTAGATTTTAGGCCTGTAGATAGTATTTCTAATTGACAACAGAGATGTTTGACTATATCTTCATAATCCTTGGTTTATTCATTAAATATTACTTCATACACACTTAATTGTTCCTAATAGTCCTTGATTTGAGACATCATGTTATTTTTAATATTCTTCTCAATCTTCAGTTCTTTAAGAGCATTCATTAATTTAGTTTCATACTCCACCTCATCTTTATTATCATCTAAATCACCCCAAGTAGAATCTTTTTGATATGAACAACTTCTGTCCTTAGCCATAAATAGGTCTTTATCTTCAATAGGACCATCATATTCATTATCGAACTCAGATTCACTGTCCTCACTTTCATCTAATGAGTTGCAATATTTATTAGTGTAGAGACTCTTCTTGTCCTTGAAGAACTTCTTGTTGTCATATTTCTTAAATCCTTTCTTCCTCTTATCAGACCGCTATGTCTTCTTATCTTTATCTTGGTATTCATGATGATCTTCATCATCATTATTCTTATGCTTATGAGGGCACTTATTATCAAAATTCCCTACCTATCCACAATTGAAGCATTTGAAGTGTATTTTATCCTTATACTTGCCTAATCTTATTTTCAATTTCCTTGTAAACAAAGTAATTAATTTAATTTCATCAATATTAGATGCATCATCCTCCTTGCATTTTTACCTTAGAAATTCTTCTTTGGTGGTTTATCATTATCAATTCTCATCTCATAAGTAGTATGAATGCCATGCAATTTATCCATCTTCAACTAAGTAAGATCATGAATTTCTTCTACAATAGATACTTTAGAATCAAACATGAGAGAAAGAGACCTTAATAACTTTTTAACTATAGTAGATTCTTCAAGATTCTCTCCAATTCCTTTCATGATTTTCACAATCACATCAACTCTATACAGAAAGGATACCATATAATGTTCTTCCTTCATCTTAAGACTCTCAAATTATCTTTGATGAATTTAAAACTTTACCAACTTAACCTTTGAATATCCTTCTTAAATAGTCTTAAATTTATCACACATTGCCTTCATAGATATGTAATGGATTACCTTGGTGTATTTAGTCTCTAAAAGACCACTAGTGATAGCATTCATTACCTTAGAATTATTCTCAAATAAATTCTTATCTACAACACTAGATGGAGTAATAGTAGGTGTAGAAAAACCATCCACAAAATATTTCCAAGTGTCAAACCCTAGGCACATTATGTAGGTCCTCATCCTCCCACTCCAAAACTCATAATTGGATCCATTGAACATTAGTGCTTGATTAGTGTAAAAACCTCCTTGCATTTGATGGATACCCATATTGTAACTTCAATCTCCTTCAAGTTGTCAATCCTTTACCAAAGGACCTAATATGATAAAAATTGTTATAGGTACAACTCAATGAAATTGAGGTGGTAAATCAGCGGTGAGAAATAATCTAATTTACTTTCCAAACCCTCCAAATACTCATGTAATCAATACAACCATTCATAATGCATACAAGATGTTTATAGAAATGAAAAATGAATAAAATGCAATATTACACACACAACACAAGATCTATGTGGGAAACCCTCTTGATTAATAAAACCCACTCTCAAGGTTGTAAACACATAGACTACTTTTCCTATAAGATGATCATACACATGAGACTTGTCAAATCCTGACAAAAAATTAGTGAGACACCTGTTTCATAAGGACCACCTACTCATAGGATGATAAAGTCCTTATGACCAAATATTGTTAAATTCCTTTTTATCAGATTTATTGAAACACATGTTTTATAAGGAGCACCTACCCCTAAGATGATCAAGTACTTCTGACCACCTATTGGTCAAGTCCTTCTAGCCTAGATGTTGAGCACCCTCACAAAACCTATGAAATTAATAACTCTTGATCATTGATTGCCTACCAATCTAATGGAGATACAATGTATATGCTCTCTCATCAACTCTGTACACTACATAGTCCATACTCTGATCTTCCTCTCAAATTAACCACCAAGCTCACATAAACATGATCTATCCTTCACTCATCCACAATCTTAAAATCTACAAGAGAACTATCTTTGACATCAAAAATATAACCTATAGGTCATACACATATTCATCAACCTAATTTTATCTACAACCCATCCACTATGCACACACCCTTTCCTTTGCTCCATAACTCTCACGTACACCTCTTCTCTTAGGTCTCATACATCTATTCAATAAGCCTTAAAACCATCACTTTTAGTTTCACCTTTTAGAGATTCTTCATGGTTATTATAATCACAACCTTACTTTTTAGCCAAAACACATGCCTTCACCCTTAATGCACCTAACATAGGTCACCTTTAAGCATAACCCTCTTTTAAATATGCCTAAGTCACCTTTTATGTCCTACGAAGATCCATTCACCTCTTTGAAACTTCTCTAAGAAAAATATGAACACGTAAACACTTTAAAATACATGGACACATGCCATGTAATATATACATCATCCTTAATTGATAAAAAACATCACAATTCTCTTCTACTAGAGCTAAATTTGCTCAAACAACACTATGTGCACATAGCCACCATGAAGGAACACATAGTCAAATTCTAAGCATTTGTTCATAATAAATATGGATTGTTCAAACCTCTAAAATCCATATAGATCATCTTCAAGGAGTTTAAAACATCTCCAATAGCTAAGTCACTATGAAACATCCAAAAACCACTAGAGCGGCTCAAAATATCCTTTTTAGGTTATTTGTAGAGCATGAATGAACACACAGTCAAATTTAGAGCTTAGCATATAAAAATGTACAGATATTAAAACCCTATAACAAAATTTCATCTATTATACTTTGATTCCTCTACAAATTTTCATTTTAATACACCTTTTAATTATTCATAGATAAAAATTTATGGTTCAAAAACCAAGAACACATCTTTCCTTTGTTAAATTTATAAAATTTGAATCCAAATAGTCATAGTTAAACCTTGATCACTTAGAAAACATCTCATGATATTCATTGAGAACACTCAACTCATACCTTTGATTTTATTTGGAATTATCTCAAACTTTAACTTGTGATTTACTATTAAACATCGACCACCTTAACCTCATCTCATGCTTCTTGGAAACTATATATATACATGCTTCATCGATCTCTATAGATTAACTAGGGATTTATCTTTCAATGCTCACTATTATATCTAGATAATAATACCCAATATTATTCCAATTATAATCTCTTGATTATTTATACACATATTTACTCTTTGACTCAATCCACACCATCAATTTTTTGACTATGTGATCAGTCATAAACTGTTGATCTTCTATCCAAGCTCTGTGAATGTAACACTTGTCACTAGCACATTCATTATTTGACATATTAAATTTTAAAAATAAAATTTTATCAATATTTATTATATAGTGAAAACCATTAGATATATTAACTCTGGCCTGACATAGTATGCAAGAGCAACTTTAAAGCTTTATAACATGAGATAGAAAACACTTCAAGAGTTTAAATTTTTAGGGGACCTTCATAGAACTATAATATATATATATATATATATATATATATATATATATGGTTGAGTTTTTATGTACCATAAATAAATTCTTAAACTTTTTGGTTCATCCATATCTGCATGGCATGCAGTGACGATCTCACTAAGTATAGGAACATAGTAAATGTTGTTTGAGAAGATAACTTTTCCCCTCAATAACTTTGATGAAATTAATATTATGACCTAAAATTTAAACCATATTATCTTCTTACATATATAAATCCATCCATATAACACTCTACTCATGTAAGCTTCACATGTGTGAAATATAACATCATAAATATGCCTACTCAAATTTTTCTATCACAAAACTGACTATGCCAAGATGAACATAATGAAGAACTGAATGAATACCATGAACTCCCAAAAGCACTCTAATCATACTTAAACTCTAATAGGACCCCTCACACATGCTCATTACTTTAGAACCATCACTAATCATGCCAAAATTGAAGATCAATCAAGCCTACTTCAATCATACTAGGACAAGCACATTATACACTTTGTCATTAACACTTAGACTATTAAGACACTTCATCAACTCATATAAACACCTCCATGAAAATAGTAAAAATTCTCCAATATTATCTCCCTTTTTCATTGATATCAACACTTCATCATACATCTTACCTTCCTTCTCTCTCTTCAAGCACTCTCACAATAGGAACCTTCTCCCCCTTTGACTTAATGACAAAGTGGGAAAAAACTGATCTTAAGGACCTAAAAAGACTACCAAAAAGAGAGTATCACCTTATAAATATGATACAAACTCCCCTTTACCTTGATCCTACCTCTTCTTTGCCTTGACAACTTCTTCTTTCTACATGTCAACACTCTCTTCAACCAAGCACTGCAACCAATAAAGAAAGAACACATAAAAACATTGAAATCTAATAGAACACACCAAGAAACATCTGAGAGGGAATACAAATAATATATCTAATTAATTTTACCTCTTGAGCATCTCCATACCTCCACACATCATGAAGAACTACCACACAGGCTTACTAGCCTTTTCTCTCAAGCCACCTCAAGGACCACCAAAAGACCTTCATGCCACTCACAAAATAGGAAAACTATCTTAACCAACCTAAGACCTTAAATTGAAACCCTCATACCATGTTATTTTTTATAATTTGATCAAAAATCACTCTTCTTCACACTAGGCATGTCTAGTCTCCTTGTATCCCTACCTGGTACTTGCACAGAGCACAAATTTTAGTAGACACACCTTCAAGACCTAAAAATAATATATATATCACTCTAATATGATCCCTAAGGCACACCAATTTAAATCACCTAGCTCATCCTATGAAACATACTTCCTTCACAAACCTACTAGCTAATTAGGACTCCATCATGACAAAATCATGAATTAAATACCACAAAACTTCATATATTTATGAAGCTTGATTTGATAACCCATTTGGACCATTCAACCTAATAAGTAAAATAAATTTTATAGCATATCCCAAAACTATAGAATATTAAAAACAAATAAGGTCAACAAACCTCCTTTTGGTCAACGCCCACCTTTGAAACATTTTACACACCTAGAGATAACCATCACTCACTTCTAGAAAAAGATTTGATCCTTAACAATTTTGGGAACCTATACATCCTATAAACCATTTTAGGCCTACTTGCCCTTAAGAAAAAACATTCTATGCAAAAATATTATCTTGACAAATCACAAATCTTCCTTTGCCACCTATAAACCTTTAATCTTACCATATAAATTGAGAAAATATAACAAACATTAAGCTTATAACAATGAAAACATACCATGACATCACTTTGACATTGTAAAATCACTTCTCCCATCTTGACACACCAACTCCAATTGGAAACATTCATGTCTTGACTTCTAGGACCTTCTAAACAATACCATAGAAACTGTTAGTTCTCAACTTAAATGAGTATCTTAATAAGTATAGACAGAGACCTCTTACTTCACATGGTTCCTTATAATAATGTGAAACCAAGAGTTTCCCATATCTCCTCATATTTATTCTACTCCTTGGTCATTTGATATTGATAGTTCTTCTTCTTCTCAAGATTAAGATAAATGACTTGCTCATCCACTATGACATTCTCCTTCTCTTCTAAGACTATATTGACAACACATGGGGATAATATAGACTCGTGACATACGTTTTTAGTTGAAGAATATTCTTTGAATTTTATAACCTCATCATTAGGTATTGACAACTAATGTTCTTTAACTAAAACATGTTCAACAATAATAGGATGTTCAATTAAATCCATACACACATTAGAACTAGTCTCAACTAGCACCTTGGTCTTCTCCTTGAGCTTGGATTCTTCATTCACAACATGAGCAGACAATGATATCCCTTGTCAGTCTTAAACTTCTATATCATGCTCCATTATATAAAATAGATTACTTGGACTTTCAGACTCATCATGACTCATACTTACCACCTTTGGTTTCCATGAGTTAACTTGCCTTCTTTCTTGCACTCTATTTTATCTTATAGGCCTTTTCTTGTAGAATATAGCAATGTGACCTCTCTATTGATAGTTGAAACATACTATACCTTTTTACAAAAGCTTATCATAACTTTCTTTCTTTATTAGAATAAAATATTTCAATATGTCTATTCTTTTGACAATTAAAATAAACTACTACTTTTGAAGAAGACTCACCTTTTGACTAAAGACCCCTATCATAATTTAATGCAAACTCATTTCCAATAGGTCTCTTGCCTTCTCTAGCTCTATGCCAAAACTAATTACATGTGTAATATTAACCATTGAAACTTACATACCTCATGGAATTTGGTTATCTGATCTAATATATGTTCACTTTGCCAACATCTCCATTCCTTGACTAATTGTTAACCTTCAAGGTCTGATTTACATTAGCCTTCATCTTGTCTTGAGCTGCATTTTCTAGTTATTTTTTGTATCCAACACCAATTCTATCACTTTAATAATTTTAATCACTCAAAATATTATCTAGATCACTTGATTTCTTTTCAAATCTCATAAATGACTTCACATGAAAAGATGTCTTCTCTAACTTAGATTTTAATGACTCATTTTCAATAACATACCTTAAACATTCATCTTCTTTAGCTTTCAAGATTGTAGATAGGATTCCCTATTGAAAACTAAGATATTTGACTATATCTTCATGCTACTTAGTCTCTTTATTCAATATTTCTTCAAACACATTTAATTTCTCCTCATAATCCTTGATTTGAAACTTCATCTTCTTATTAATCTTGTTCTCAATCTTTAGTTCTTTAAGAGCATTCATCACTTCAGTCTCATAGTCCACCTCATCTTTATCATCATCTCAATCACTCCAAATAGACTCCATTTGATATGAAAAACTTCCTTCCTTATCCATTAAGGTGTATTTATCTTAAACAATACCATCATCTTCATTATCAAACTAAAAATTGATGTCCTCACTCTCATCTGGTGAGCTGTAATCTTTATTGGTGTAGAGACTCTTCTTATTCTTGAAGGACTTCTTCTTATCATACATTCTAAATCCTTTCTTCTTCTTATCAAACTTTTATGTCTTCTTATCTTCACCTTCACCATGATCTTCATCATCATTCTTTGTATGTTATGAGGGTACTTATTATCAAAATGTACTACCTCTCCATAATTGAAGCATTTGAAGGGTATTTTATCCTTATACTTTCTTTACCCTATTTTTAATTTCCTTTTAAACAAAGAAATTAATTCATCAATATCAATATCATATGTGTCATCCTCCGTTAGTTTTTTTAACTTGGAACTTCTTTTTTGGCTTCATTTATATCTTGAATGTTGGTTCCTTCTTTTTTGGTTTATCATCATTAACTCTCATCTCATAGGTAGTAAGAATGCCATGTAATTCATCCATCCTAAATTTAGTAAGATCATGATTTTCTTATATAGTAGATAATTTAGAGTCAAACTTGAGAGAGAGACCTTAATACCTTTTTCACTATAGTATATTCTTCAAGATTCTCTTCAATTCCTCTGATGATGTTCATAATATCATTAACTCTCTATAGAAAAGATACCATAAATTCTTCTTCCTTCATCTTCAGACTCTCAAATTGTATTTGATGAGTCTACAACTTTGCCAACTTAACCTTTGAATATCCTTGATAAATAGTCTTCAATTTATCACACATTTAATTGGTAGATATGTAATGGATTACCTTGGTGTATTCAGTCTTGAAAAGGCCACTAGTGATAGCATTCATTACCTTAGAACTGTTCTCAAACAACTTCTTATTTAAATAATTTGATGGAGGAATAGTAGGTGTAGAATAACCATCTAAAACAGATTTCCAAGTGTCAAAGCCTAGGCACATGATGTAGTTCCTCATCCTCACACTCAAAATCATAATTGGCTCCATTGAACATCAATGTTTGCTTAGTGGAAAAACCTCCTTGAATTTGATGTCTACCCATATTGTACCTTTGATCTCCTAAAAGTTGTCAATCCTTTACCAAGGACCTACTATGACACTATTTTTTATAGGTACAAGTCACTAAGAATGGGGTGGTGAGTTGGTGGTGATAAACAATCCAATTTAATTTCCAAACCCTCTAAACACTTAAGTAGTTAATACAACCATTCATGAAGCATACAAGATGTTTATATAAATTAATAATGAATAAAATTTAAGATCACATACATAACACAAGATCTATGTGGGAAACCCTCTTGGGTAATAAAACCCACTCTCAAGTCTACAAACACATGGACTACTTGTCCTATAAGATGATCACAGACATAAGACTGGTCAAGTATTTTAGACCAAAATTTAGTGAAACACCTATTTCATAAGGAACACCTACCCCTAGGATTATTAAGTCCTTCTGACTGGCTTTAGTGAAACACATGTATCATAATGAATACCTTCCCCTAATATGATCATGTACTTCTGACCTCCTATTGTTCAAGTCTTTCTTACCTAGATGTTGAGTACCCGCCCAACACCTATGAATTGAATAATTCTTGATCACTGATTACCTACCAATTTGATGGAGATATAATGTATATCATCTCTCTTCAAATCTACACACTACATAGTCCACACTCTGATTTTGCTCTCAAATCAACCACCAAAATCACATAGACATCATCTATCCTTTGCTCATTTCTCAATATTCAAACCTATAAGAGTACTATATTTAAAATTAAAAGTATAACATGTAGGTCATACACACATTCATCAACCTAATTTTCTCTACAACCCATCCACTGGGCGCATACCCTTTCCTTCACTCTATAACTCTCATATACACCTCTTCTCTTAGATCTCTCACATCAATTCACTAAGCCTTAAAACCAGCACATTTGGTTTCACCTTTTATAGATTCTTCATTATTATTATCATCATAACCATCATTTTTATCCAAAACACATTCCTTCACCCTTAATGAATCTAACATAGGTCACCTTTAATCACAACCCTCTTTTAAATAGGCCTAAGTCACCTTTTAGGTTGTATGAAGACCTATTCACCCCTTTGATAATTATTTGATAAAATTGCAAACAAAATAACACTTTATAATACATGGATACATGAAACACAATATATAGGTCATGTTCATGTGATAAAAACGATTTCATCACTCTTCTACTAAATTTCAATCTGATCAAACAACATTTTGTGCACACAACTATCTTGAATAAACACATAGTAAAATTATAAGCATTTTTTCATACAAAATATGGATTGGTCAAACCTTTAAAACCCATATAGATCATCCTTAGGGACACTACAACATTTTAAAATATCTAATTCCATTTGAAACATCGAAATACCATCAAAACAACTCAAAATGTCATTCTCAGATTACATGCAAAGCATGAATGGACACATAGTCAACTTATGTTATCAATATATTAAATTATACATACATTAAAACCCTATAACTAGTATTTATATATGTTTATTGCATTATTATACAAATTCTATTTTTACTATACCTTTTAATTTTGCATAAATCAAAAGTTATGACTCAAAAACCAAGCACTCATATTTCCAATATTAAATTAAAATATTTAAACCCAAATGGTCATAGTTAAACCTCAATCACTTAGAAAAAATATCATACTCTTCACTCACCTTTCTCAACTCACACAATTTATCTTATTCATAATTATCTTGAACTTTAACTTGTGCTTTACTATTAAACGTCAATCACCTTAACCTCATGTCATATTTCCTATCAACTATGGACACACACACTCTGTCGATCTCTGTGGATTAACTAGGTATTTTTATTTTATCTCTCACCATTAGATCTTGATTATAACACTAAAAATTATACCAATTGGTATATATATGTGCCTTATTCACACAATTACTCTTCAAATTGACCCATACCATCGATCTGACATCACAATCAACTGTGAACTGTTGATCTCTTGTCCAAGCTTTGTGAATGTGACAATTGTCACTAGCGCATTCATTATTTGACATATTTAATTTTAAACATACCATTGGATAAATATATAATATATAATTTTTACTATTATATGTACTGACTAATGGCCTCAAACTTTAGTGTATTTAAACTTGATGTACTCTATCCAGACACAGTTTACAAGAACAACTTTAAAGCTTTATAACTTGAGATAAAAAAACATGTCAAGAGTCAAAAATTTTAGGGTAAATTATTGGAACAATAAAAAAGATCTCCATAAAATAATTTTACCTTGATTTAATTTAAAATGGCCATAAATAAATGGTCAAACTTTGTGTTTCATTCATATCTACATGACGTACAATGACAGTCTAGCTAAGTATGGGAACATAATAAATTCTATATGAGAAGCCAACTTTGCCCCTTAATAAGTTTTGTTGAAAAAAATTTCATGAAATAAAATTTGAACATGTGATATCATTACATATTTTAATCCATCCATATATCAATCTAATCCTGTAACATTCACATATGTGAAATATAATGTCATCAATATGCCTACTTAAATTTTTCTTTCATAGAACCGATTATGCCAAGATGAACATAATGAAGAAATGGGGTAATACCATGCACTTCCAAAATATATCCAATAATCCTTGACCTCTAATATGACCTCTCACATATGATAAATACTTCAAACCCATCCCTAATCATACAAAAATTAATGATCAACCAATCCTACTTCAAGCATACAAGGACAAGCACACTACACACTTAGTAATTGACACTTAGACTATCAAGACACTTCATCCAATAATCTAAAAACCTACATGAAATCATTGAAAATTATCCAGTAGTTATGTATTCCTCAACATGAGTGTAAGTTAATCCTCATATGTATTATTATGACTTTCCCATGAAACATTATGAGGCTATGGTTTGACTATTAGGCATGTGGATCAAAATGTGTGTGTTATACTGGCCAAATTTAAGTTTTCAAAGTAAATTTTTGATGTGATAAAGAATGAGACATCATATATTCCTCATAATTATTATAAACAAAATTATTACATGCATGTTTATATTAAACTATTTCAATTATATAAATCTATGGTTCGTCTCTAACCCTCACAGTTTTCGTTTTATGATTGTGTTATAATTATTTTGTTTCTTACCTTAAGAGTGACAATATTTTGTCAATGGATGCATATATTCAAAATTATTTTAAATTTTTATGATTATATATTCTATACTATATAAATTATTATGATTATATACTTTTATGGATTTGTCCACAAATATGGTACATCAATTGGGCATGTGGTTCAAATTTTTCACATTATACTAACTAAATTTTGATACATTAATAAAGTTTTAGTTATGAGAGAAAATATGTTAAAATTTCATCCTAATTATAAGTATAATATAATACATTTTTTAGTCCATAAATAAACTACCCATAAAAATTTGTGATTTTACATTTTGTATCTATTTCTCATGGTTTTCCTACAATAGCTATAGAAAGTTCGTTATGTTTTTCCCCTTAATAACAAATGGATTTTATTAAGGGGTGTGTTGTATCACCTAAAATTTTCAATTATAAAGGAAAATGGAAGGTATAAAAATTTATTTATCTCATTTATACTCATATTTTGATGAGTATGTGAATGTAATTCATCGATTGGGCATGTAGTTCAAAAGTTATACATTATAGTAACCAATGTTTGGTACCTAAAAAAAGTTCACTTTGAGAGAAAATGGTCCTCCATTTATTCCTAATATATATTTTAAAATTATACTATTATATATTATTATATTAATATCCCATGAAATTTTATAATCTAACTATTTACATATACCCCTCACAGTTTGCCTACAATAGTTGTTCAAAGTTGAATCAAATTTTCCTCTTAAAAAGGAGAAGATTCTCTTAGAGGATGAGTTTATAAATGTGAAAGATTTTTTTCTAAGGGATTACCAGTGGTATATAGTTTTTATGTGTCTATGAAGATGATTCATCGATTCAAAGATGAGTTCAAAAGTTTCATATTATACCTATGAACTTTTGGTATCCTAAGGCATGTTTTCACCATAAGGGAAAACATGATATTAGTTATTCCTCATAATTAATGGTAATATAATAATATTATAAGTTATTATACTACTCACATCTTAAAATTTAAGATATTAAATATTTTTTCTACCTCTCATGATTTTCCTACAAAGGTTACATGGTGTTTTTACCATGTTTCCCCTTAAGAATGACAAGATTATCTTAATGGATACATTTGACCACCTAAAATTTCAAATATTTTGGACCAATTGAGGGAATAAAATTTTCACTAGTACATTTATATTCCCATCTATATGGGTTTGGAAATGTGGTTCATTGATTGGGTGCGTGGTTCAAAATTTGCATGTTGTATTGACTAAATTTTGGTTCTTAAATAAAGTTTTCACTGTAAGTAAAATAATCCACAATTTATTACTTATAATTATTGGAATAATAATATTTGGGGTGATTATAATAATGTGCCATGAAATTTAGGATCTTACAATTAGTCTCTACCCCTCATAGGTTTTCAATAATTTATGGGCAAAGTTTATTCTAATTTTCCTATCAAGAACAAGAAGGTTCTCTTAAGTGATGCATTTGTCAATATCCAAGTTTAAATTTTGGTACATAATTAGGGTAGATAATAAAATTATTACTTTTATATTCCAATATAGAACTATTCAAAAATTAGTTTCATCAATAGGGTGTGTATTTTAAAAGCTAAACATTATACACATAAATGTTTCATCCCTAAAATATGTTTTTATAGTTAAAGAAAATAAGTCGTAATTTATTCCTAATAATGAGTGGAATATAATACTAATTTATATTATTATATTAATCCATTATGAAACTATAATAGATTACTATTTGTATCTACCCCTCATGGTTTGCACGTAACTATTACACAAAGTTCATTGCATTTTTCTCATTATGATCAAAAAGATTATCTTAAGAGATGCATATAGTTTCATGAAAGTTTAATGTTTGGAGGATGATGAAGGAAATATAAAGTTAATTATTTAATTTAAATTCCCATCCAAATGTCTCTGTGAATATAGTTCATTGATTGGGTGCATGATTGAAAATTTATGTGATATACTAACCAAATTTTGGTCTCTATAGCATGTTTTACCTTTTAGATAAAATGGGAAACCATTTATTCCTAGTAATAATTGGAAGAGAATAATTTTTTTAGTTATTATATGAATCCATTTTAAAACAAAGTGAGATAAAATATTAGTTTTTTCTCAAATGGTTTGTCTGCAATGGTTTCACATAAATTGTTTCATTTTTCCCCTTAAGAATGATAAGATTATGTTAAGGGATATGTCTAAACACATATATGTTTAGATTTATAGGACCATAAAAGGCATAAGAATTAAATTATTACATTTATATTTTCATTTATATGTGTCTAAAAATAGGTTACATTGATTGTGCATGTGGTTCAAAATTTGCACATTATACTATTTAAATTTTACTTGCTAATATAATTTTATACTACATGATAAGATGAGTCATTGTTTATCCCTCATTTAAAATATAATATAATACTCATGGGGGTGATTATATAACTCCCATGTGAAATTGTAGAATTTGTGAAATGGTTTTCCTAAAACACAACTACATAAAGTTCATTTCATTTTTCCCCTTAAGAAAGATAGGATTCTCTCAAAGGATGCCTCTAAAAACCTATGTGTTTCTTTTATATGGGATAAAAAATGGAACGAAAAATGAATATAATAAATTTATAAACCCATACATATGTGTTTTCAAGTACTATTTTATGATTGGGTGTGTAGTTAAAAAATTGAACATTATGTTAACCAACTTTTGGTCATTAAATAAAGTTCTCACTAGAAGAAAAATAGTCTATAATTTATTAATCATAATGGATGGAAAAAAATTATAAAACTATTTATTATATTACTCCACCATTTAAACTGTATTATGTTATATTTTGTCTCTACCACTCATTATTTCACTACAATAGTTACACAATCTTCATCATTTTTAATCTTGTTGACCATAGTTATAAAAAAATGTTGAAGTACTTATGAGAACATTCCACATGTAAAAATAACATTCACTTTTTATTTTTATCTTTTAAAATATGTTCTAATTCTTAGGCTATTGTGAGCTATCCATGTGTCAAAATATCTGAAACTTGGGATGCATTCTATTTTCATGTAGAGTTCCATATCCTTTGAGTTACTCAAACCTCTAGATTGCTTCACATGAAAATATCTTGATCACTCATAGTCTATGGGAAGAAAAAATGGATTCAATATTCAAAAGCTTCCTAGACTTTTGAGATCATGCTAAGTGGAAAAATATCACTTAGCCCAGATTTGGTAGATCAAGGTAGGTCCAATATATTCATGGTTCTTAAGGAGCCAATCAATTGAGACCATGATAGGTGGAATAATATTTTTCACTCAGGCCTTTATAGTTTAAAATTCAAAATTCAAAATTTCTAAGGTCTATGAATTAATGAGAACCATGTGTATGGCATGATCTCGATGACTCAAAGATTAACTTTCAAATGTAAATAGACATAATTACAATTTCTCTATTTTTTTGAGAAAATAAAATGTCTCATCATATTGAAATAATGTAACCTATTAGGAGGAAGGTACAAGTATAAAATATATCAATTTCCATAGGGTTATGATATTAATTAACATGGCACCATCTCATGCACATGGAGTATTTTAAAAGAGGCACATAGTTAAATTTTCATAAGAGCCCTGAGTCCTTAAGATCATGATAGATGGAAAATAAAATTAGGTTGTATCTCACTAAGTATATTTTTAGACATCTAAATCCTAACACTATTTGTGTTGAAATTATCAATCTCATTCGAATTGCACTCAAATGCACATTTTAGGTCAAAATCCATAAAATGTACTAAATGGTTTGAACTTGCCATTTATAAGTGCTAATTTTGGTCAAACTATCCCTAAATGGGGTAATGTAATTTATGGGCTAGCTAACTTTGATCAATTCATTTCCAAGCAAAATGAGGCTTTTGCCTTTTGTGCTCTGGATCCCTCTTTTCTTCTAATATACTGGTACATGCCATGTACCTTTTTTATTTTGTATTGGAAACATCCTAAATGGAAATACAATTCCAATGCATCTAACATCACCTTATAATTCTTCTCAAGTCAAATTATAACTCAGTAATATGACTTTATGACAATTTTGATTAATTAAGGGCCAATTTTTAAATAATTGCAATAATAATGATTAACCTTATTTAAGGATAATTAATCCAAATAAAGAGATTAAATGAATTTTCCATGAGAGTTATTGAATATTTAATTTTGAAAATTGATTCTTATTAACTACATCATCAGGTGACATCATTTCTTGGGAACACATCCCTAGGCCATAAATGCCACAAATATCAGGATTATGGGTCACCCATGCCTAGTTCATGCCTAGTTCATGCCTCCCATGCCCCTTTAATGCCCCTTATTCCAAGGTCATGATGAAGATAATTATGGATTTAATTCCAAATATTGGGATTATCCATGGCCACACATTTCATCCTGAAGATGGATGGTCATGGTTGATCCCGACCAATCTAAAAAATTTATAAATAGAGAGGCTACGAACATGAATTTTAAGCTTGAATATTGAAAAGTTATAATGCCAAATTATTTCCATAAGGCTTTGATTTTGATCATACATTTTGTTTTCAAGCTTCATTGATAGTCTAGTTTAGTGATTTGTAATCATGAGCCTAGGTTTTATGGAGTATTCTTGAGCCATTAGAGGAACTTATCATCATTATTGACAAAGACACTAATGCTTGATCAAGAGAGAACATGTTTTTGAGCCACATGGGTATGGTGAATTCATTTTTGAAGGTAATATGATGTTGATTTCTTCCATTTGTTTCATTATATACTTTGTAATTACCATAGTAATAAATAGCCTTGGTTACTTAGTTCTTTATGCATGTTTCATTATTTATGGACTAATGCTTGACTAACTTGCTTTATAATCTTCTCTACATCTTGGCATGCCAAGTGGGACAAGACACATTATTAGGATCCAACTCCACCAATAAGAGTATATATGATTACCTTGTATTAGCAACTAAACATGAAATTATACCAGAATGAACAAGTAGCTAGAATTCACAAATAACATAGAATATGAGAGACAATACACTATCTTGTATTAATACTCAACCAGAAGGAAAATACAATAAAGAAGATGCCACTTCTTCTACACACCTATCAGAAGCTTCCCACACTTCTAGTGTACACAATAATTCTCAATCAAGAGTTCACTCTCCTACTAAAAATGGTCCCAACATACAACTCAAACACAAAGTTGGTGTTCACCTCTCCAACTAGTCAGTAATAACACTGCCAGTAAACCAAGTACTCAAAGTACTTCAAGTAAATCTCCCATAAGCTTGCAACAACCTGCAACTCAAATGATCTTACTTGGAAGGATCTCTTCCTTTCCTTGAATCCTTAATTACAATACAGCCCATGAGTCTATTATATAGATCCCATGCAAACAATAATTAGACACCTGATTACAATAATTAGACACCTGAATACAATAATTAGAAACACAACTCAAGACTATAATTAGCCCTTAACATGCAAAGACTTGATTTAATGAACTAATTGTCCATGCAACGAATAGTTTTGGAACCACCACAGGTGATCGACATCGGTCCCTATCTACCTAGAGGTGATCGACGCTGGCCGACCTCCTACCAATGTCAGTTGCCATTCTTCACTATGGATGACCAACGTCGGTCCCACTACTGATGTCGATATCCCTAGAACTCAGCAACCTCCTCCATGTCTGCAAAGTTGAAGCTTTTAGCTCCACAACCTAACAATCTCAGACTTGGAGATAAATAGTTGAAATTATACCTGTACCTATACATCACTAGTTTGTTCCCTTGGCTTTGTATCCCTCTTCAAGCTCACTCTTGAAGACTAACCACCAAAAATCATGTGGTGCACCTCCTGTCATCCAAATCACCTACCACATCTACATCTACACACCATATAGAAAAGAACTTGACCCTACATAGCATGTGCACCTGTTGTTGGTCCCTCTAAGAATCCACTGAACTGCCCTCCAGTGCTACTTTCCCAGATTGGCTCTAAACTTATGACAACTCCCACTGCTTGGGAAAACTCAAGTTTAGTACACATGTACTCAACCTCATTATGTGAATCAAGACATTGTTCATAGAACTGTCCAACCATCGGCATGCTAACCGGTTTCACATAATCATCTGGAGACAAAATCAACCTGTGACCTTCCATGTCTCTAGAACACACTCATGCCAAAGAATCTTACTGCTCCCAAATTCCTCATGACACACCTCTGAACTAACTTTACCTTTAGCTCAGCAACTCCCTGTATATGTAACCCTACAACAAGCACACAATACAGTAACAGGATAATGTAGCTAATATTACCCAACCTGGTAAAGAGAAACACAATGGTCAAACCTCCATTGTCTTACAACTTACTCAAGACCATATACCCTGGCCTTCTATCTCACGTGTCCATTTCTACTCTTCTTCATTCTTAAAATCCATTCATCTCTCAGTGCTTTCTTTCAGCTGGCAACTCCACCAAAAACTCCTGTTTGGTTCTTCTCTAAGGAATCACATTCCTCATACATGCCAAGCTCCCACTATTTCCTGGATCTACCTGTTCTACTTCTTTAATAACTTCTTGATTCTTGACCATCAGTGAGCAACAAGTAGTGTAAAGAAGGGAAATAATGAATTTAAGGCTTACTTACCCTTTCAGTCCTCCATATGGGTGCTTGAGACTCCTTGATAGCTAGCTGTCCACCCAAAAATCCATCTCAAAGACCGATGACGATCACATCTCAGTCTACACCCGACCGATGTCAGTTCCATGTGACTACTTGATCATCGACATCGGGTCCTCCTGACTGATGCCAATGTTTATGTGTCCTCAGTCATTGACATCATTCTGCACATAGCCAACATCGGTCCTTGTCTAGATGCCGATGCTTTTTTTCCAACTGACGTCGGTCTCTGTGTTTTACTTGTGAGAAATGACTTCTACCCGTGAGCTCCTTTTGGATCAAACCCTTGTCCATATCAACCTTGCTCTACTCAAAATTCTTCAGCCCCTTGTGCTGATCTCTGTCTGTCACCTTCTCCTTGAAAACCAAGGCTTTCCTATTCTTGTCACTAACATCAGATCTCTTAAGAAATGTCACTTTTTTCTTATGTATACAGAAATCTTGATCCATGCTTTTTAAATCTAAAAGCATACCCTTTGACTCAAGAACATGGATCTCCTTCTTATTCATGTGACCAAGCCTATTAAGCCACATATTTGAATCTACAGCTGAAGTAGATAACCTAGAAAGAGAATCAGTAATATAAGTAGAGAGATAAAGTGTACCTACTTTCTTACCTCTTGCTACCACAAGTGCACCCTTGGTAACTTTCTAAGAGTCCGCTGTGAGAGTTAATGTGCAACCCTCATCACCTAACTTTCCAACCGAAATCAAATTTTGCTCCAGGATTGGGACATGCATGACCTCCTTCAACACCCATGTCTTGCCCGTCTACAATTTCAGCTTCACTTTTCCTTTGCCAACCATTTGACAAGGCTTACCATCCCCTAAATAAATTTCTCCAAAGTCTCCCTGGACATATTCATGAAAACATTCCCTATTTGGGGATGCATGGAAAGAGGCACCAAAATCTAAAACACAAGATTTTAATTTATCTAAGGAACATACCAATGCATCCTATGCAACATAATCTGCAACATCTGCTTCTTCATGTCCTTCATGCTGATCTTCATTCACCCAACAATCTCTCTTTAAGTGCCCTTGCTTTCCACATTTCTCGCAGGTTATTCTACCATACCTGGATTTGGATCTCCTGCCTATCTTGGACCTTGATCTCCCATGCTCGATCTTCTCTCTTTGCCTTCCCCTACTTTCAACACTCAAAGCATTCCCTGATGATTCACCTATGCTTTTCCTGCGAATCTCTTCATTCAAGATTACACTCACAACATCATCCACTTTTAAGATTTTTGAAGCAGACGCAGTATTGCTAACTGCCATTACCAAACTCTCCCAACATTCAGGTAATGAGCACAAGATTAAGAGAGCCTTAATTTCATCATCAAAATCAATATTGACTAAACTTAACTAGTTTACCAAACCATGGAAATTACTAAGATGACTATGTACAGATCCACTATCCAACATTTACAAATTAAATAATTGCTTCATAAGAAATCCCGTATTCAAAGCTGACGGTTTTTCATATAAATTTTCCAAAGATTCCATCAACTGTACTGTTGTCTTGGCCTGTGATAAGTTGGAAATCATAGACGATGCAAGGCTCAACCTTATGGATCCCAAAGCCTTCTGATCAAGAACGTTCCATTCTTCATCCTTCACATTTGTGGGCTTGCATGCAACCCCACCCAACGGTAAGTACAAATCTTTTTTATAAAGATAATCTTCAATTTGCATCCTCCATAATTGATAGTTCTTGCCATTAAACTTCTCCATTCATAGCCTACTTTCTTCTGCCATTGCTATACTCCCACTCAAATAGAAACCCCTGTGAGTAACTTGTAATCAACAAATACTAACCAAATCTAATACAACTTGTTAGTAAACCCAACCAAAAGCTCTGATACCAACTGTTAGGATCCAACTCCACCATTAAGAGTATATATGATTACCTTGTATTAGCAACTAAACACAGAATTATACTAGAATGAACAAGTAGCTAGAATTCACAAATAGCATAGAATATGAGAGACAATACACTATCTTGTATTAATACTCAACCAAAAAGAAAATACAATAAAGAAGATGCCACTTCTTCTCCACACCTATCAGAAGATTCCCACACTTCTAGTGTACACAATAATTCTCAATCAAGAGTTCACTCTCCTACCAAAAATGGTCCCAACACACAACTCAAACACAAAGTTGGTGTTCACCTCTCCAACTAGTCAGTAATAACACTGCCAGTACACCAAGTACTCAAAGTACTTCAAGTATATCTCCATTAAGCTTGTAACAACCTGTAACTCAAATGATCTTACTTGGAAGGATCTCTTCCTTTCCTTGAATCCTTAATTACAATACAACCCATGAGTCTATTATATAGATCACATGCAAACAATAATTAGACACTTAATTACAATAATTAGAAATGTAACTCAAGACTATAATTAGCCCTTAACATGCAAACACTTGGTTTAACAAACTAACTGTTCGTACAATGAATAGTTTTGGAACCACCATAGGTGATCGACATCGGCTGACCTCCTATTGATGTCGTTGCCATTCTTCACTGTGGATGACCGACGTCAGTCCCAGTGCTGATGCCAGTATCCCTGGAACTCATCAACCTCCTCCATGTCTGCAAAGTTGAAGCTTTTAGCTCCACAACCTAACACACATCTCAAACCTAAAGAAGATCACTTTGTAACTCTAAAATATCCATTTGATCCCTTAAAACTCATGAAAATTGATTTTCTAACTTTATTTTACCATTTTTGTTTGCCATGGTTTTTCACAGTAACTGGCGTCGATAAGTGATACCAACATTAATTACCTAGCTTAACCAATGTTGGTTAAAAAAATTGACATTTATTAGGTCCCATTATCCAAAGTAACCATTGTCAATTATAATAACTGACATCAGTCACTATGTTTTTTAAAAACATAGACCCAAGATCTACTTTTTCAAAGTTAATTATTTCAAGCTCAAAGGAGCTTCAAAGCTAAAGAACATACTGACATTTTTATTGTAAGAAAAAACTTTTGATTTGACAAAAACATGTTTAACTCACCTCTTTCATGCTTAAAAATCAATTCAATTTTTTTTTTGTGTATAAAAAAAACATTTAGATGTTTTGGTGAATGTTTCAAAGTTTGCAACTTAGACCAAGGGGTCAAATGAACACCACCAAACTTTTCATTTGGGTCTAAAATTAAACACACTTGTTAATTATTGTTTAAAATAATTTTTTAATCAGATTTTTGTTTGGAAAAAAGAGGAATTTTGTGTGTATGCTCTTACATTTTTCCCCTATAGGGAACCCTTGGAATCAAAAGCACCATTCCTATTGTAAATAGCCTAGTTCAAGGCTTATAAAGAATATCGTCTAAAGCACTCCCCTAAAACTCATCAAAGTTTGAGTGACCTTGAAAATGACCCTAAAGTCTTTCTATTTTATGCTTTATTTATTTTCATGAAAATTTGGCTTGCAAGGGGGACATCATTACCTCCCCTGGGTTCCTTAGGGAAGCTTTGACTTGGTGTTTCACCTCCTGGTATTGACTTCATTTCACTCCTTTAGAGTCGCACATGGGATGTATATACATTTGGACATCACACTACACTGAGAAAACAATAGGATGTAGTGGTTGTAATAAGGATAGACCTTTTTACAACTAGCCAATGTCGTGGTCACCTAGTTTTTGTGATTGTCTTTTGCATCATTTGATGTGAAAGTCATTATGCAATTGATTCCCCTAGAAAAATCAAAACCTTGCTAGTTTAGGAGACCCCACTTGGACATACCTTATCAGTTGAGACTTAAGACATTTGTTTTTTGTTATTAGCTTACATGGTCTTGATTTGTGTCTAAAAATTCTTGTTAACTCAATGAACTAAACCAAAACACATTGTCCTCAATTTTCTTGAGCAAGGGATGCGTTATGTTATCTAAATGAAAAATTCATCATTTATTTTTTCAAATTATTATCAAAAGCTTTGTGTTATGTCATCCAATTTGGTGTAGTCATGCTTCCCAATTGAGTCTAGATATTTTACCCAATTTTTGTTAATCCTTCATTTATAATCCACAGTTGAAATTGAACCTTTCTGAGTTCTAAGGGTTGTTGTGTCAATGCAGGTTCAACATTTGTGTACTAAGCTTGTTATAACTTGGGTTTAATTTTACATTTGGATTGAAAGATGTTTATTAAGACTCAAAATCACATTATCATCTTGGTGGACTCAATTCATCTTGTGTATCACTCACACTTTGAGTTTTAGAACATATTTTATCCTACTAAAATCATGTGTGGAAGTTATGGTACCTATTTGGTCCTAGCTTTATACTTAGTGATTCACATATGCTTTTACATCATGATTTGTTTAGTTCATTTTATCTTCTTCATAATTTGGAGAGATTTCATTTAAAATTCTAGGGTCAACTTGTCAAATTTGAAGCTAGCTTTTGCAGTGTGGGTACATCACAAAGATCTAAGCTTTGGTGAACTAGTTTTCACCTTGGGTCTTTGAGTTACATTATTCTCTTTCGATCTATATTATTTCAACTTTACCAAAGGTCTAGTAAAATCATGAACCAAATATTCTAAAGTGTGCATGGTTTCAAACCACCCTCCCTTATAGTATCATTGGTACCTTGGTTATTTGTTTGAAAGAGAGCCAAATCATACTTTGATTGGCTACCGAACATTGGTCCAAAGTTAGTCGATACATAGAGTAGCTCTTTTTATACATGACTTGAGGGTTTACTTGTAGTAGGGCCTATTATGGCCATAGTTATGAAGATAATAAATTTTATGATGGTCAAGATAACCCTATTATTTTTAATGATATACCCACAACATTAGGATCTGAAGATGATTATAATGGATATCAACCCCAAGAAGATCAAGATGAAGCCCTTATTAGATTAATAGAATTAGGTGCTTGACTACCTTCTAACTTTCATTTACAACAATTACATATCATAGTTAGAGAAGGAGAACAATGATGACAAGAGTAAGCTTTCACACAAATAAGCATACCTTCTTCCTCGAAATATAGAGTCAAAACCTACAAAACTAGATTTTCTAGCTAAGATCAAGATAATAAGTCAATGATATCTAGATCAACTTGTCACAGACTTAACTGACTCCCTAGTTTCCACTTCAATTCACAATAATGCTTCGAAAGAACACATAGATATGGTTGAAAGTACATAACAAGCATTGGATGATAACATTAGCATAGTGTATCAAGGGAATCTAAATGAATAGTTAAAGTCACAAGAGACCTTACAAGATGTTCCATTTGACACAAAACATATGTTTTTCAATCATCAAGAACCTCTTGATACTTTAAAAACTCATAAAACCAAACATTCAGTCTGAATTGAAGAAATCCCTGAAGGCAATTTGGCTAGTTCTTTTCAACCAACCCAAAGATTGGTAAATAAACATAGGAATTTCCAAAATCATCAAAGTGTGAAACAGTCAAATTAAGGGAATGTTTTACAATCCAAGAATCAATGACTTATATTCTCAACTCAAGGGGTAAATTATAACCAAGTTATGGATTAAAAGGTAATGATCCTTATAGATTCACACAAAACAAGGGGCACATTCCACCCCAATAGTAATAAAACTAGGGGCACATTCCATCTCAACAGTAAGAAAACTAGGGACATATTCCACCCCAATAGTACCAAAAATAGGGGCACATTCCATCCTAACAACAACAAAACTAGGGGCATGTTTTACCCAAATAGTAATAAAACTAGGGGCACATTCCACCTAAATAACAACAAATCTAAGGGCACATTCCACCCCAACATCAACAAAACTAGGGGCACATTCCACCCCAACTACATCAAATCTAGGGGCACATTCCACCCCAACTACATCAAATCTAGGGGCACATTCCACCCCAATAATAATAAATCTAGGGGCACATTCCACCCCAACAATATCTTATCCAATCCATAAATGCACTAAACATGAAAGAATGAAATTCTATGAAATAAATTATCTAAAGATTGGAGATAAATAATAGATTAAAAGAGTAAAAATTTGATGAGATATGGCCATATGCATTTGATTTATGTATCCTCCAACACCCCTTTCCACCTCATTTTGAGGTACCCAAATTTGACAAGTATAAAGGGAAAGGATATCTGTATGAACACATAGAAGCATTCTTCATCTTATGTCAAGAGGTTGCTTATAGTAGTGAGTACTTACTACAACTATTTTTGAAAAGTTAAGCAAGATAAGCTCTTGATTGGCTACTTAAAGTACCCAAGGGATCAGCTATAGATTGAAATGACTTATCAAAAAAGTTTGTTAACCATTTCTCATACAACATAGAACATGAATTGACCATTGTTGACCTATGCAAAGCCAAGCAACATGTTGGTGAAAGTTTTACTACGTATTTACAAAGGTGGCGAGCATTAACATGCTAATTTCAACATAATTTACTAAACAAATAGTTGGCTAATATATTTACACATAATTTACATCCTAAAGTTGCACATAATGAAAGGTTGGCTTGTGCTAGCTCATTTAAAGAAATTATTGACAAAGGAGTGTAGATTGAGAAGGTTATTATTGTTAGAGGCCTTGTTAATATTTTTGTGCAAGGTCAATTGTCTAATGAGAATAAATCACCAGCTCAAATAGTTATACAAGGTAAGCCTAAGGGTTTTAGAAAAAATAAGAACATGGTTGGAAATGGGGTGACAAAAACAATATATGTACAAATAATATAGGATATGCCTCCTTCAAATTTATAATTAACTCCCCCAAATCCACTATCTACTTTGCAGAGACAACCTCCATGAAGGACATTTCATAACAATTTTAGTGTCTTTAGTAGATTAGGAGAATCAATTAAAATAGTGGTACAAAAGCTCATTATAGCTAATTTAATTATATGTCCAATATTAAGGCCATTTCCTCAAGATCAAACAAAACCACTAGTACAAAGAGAATGAATCGTGTAACTTTCATTGTGTTGCTGGTTATGGTGCATATCATTGCATTCAATTGTGGCACATTATTCAAAATGGTGAGCTATAAATTAAGTTAGCCCCTAATCATGACATAACTTAGGATATAGGAATCTACAAAGACCCCTTTCCTTGACATGATCCACCACCACCAAGAAATAATCAAAATGGTCACAATCAAGAAAAGAGGTAAAATCAGAATTGACAACAAGGTCAAAATCATAATGAGCATAATCAAGATCATAATGCCCACACTAATAATGTGGCTTATAATAATGTATCTTAAACTATAATAATACTATGGGATGCATTTATGCAACCCATGTTGCCATTGTTACTATCAAACTGCATGGCCAATCTCATATTCCTCGCAACACAGGACCCATCATTGTAGGGCCAACACTCTCTCCCCCTAGTAACATCATGTTGAGTTTGCATCATCATGTTACTAATTTATTTACATAAGTGACTAATCTTGAACAATAGTACCATTCTTCTAAAGGATCCTCACATACCCAAAAATAAGTCACCATCGAAGGCCCTTTACCTTGCTCTTCTAATAATAATGACTCCTTGCCACCTCTAGGTTGTGTAGTTACAACTAGACGCATGTGAGTTAGCATCTAAGGCCCTTTACCTAGTTCTTTCCATAAGCCCAATGATAACATTGTGCCAATGGTCCAAATTCAAATACAATCTTAATAAAGACTAAACTAGTTCAATCCACATTTCAAAGGCCTTATAGTCTAATGGATCAATTAGATAAAACCCCTGCATAAATTTACATATTAGAACTCTTATAGAGATATGATGTCCATAGAACCATCTAGAATAAACTTTTATAAGATTTCATTATGCCTAATGATATAAACATTGACTAGTTCTAGAACCTAGTTGGACATTTGTCTTCATTTTAACAAATTACATTTGATCAAAAGGACATGTCCACCCTTGGCCCAAACCACAATAACCCACTATACATTGAAATAATCATTATAAATCATAAGATTAAGCAGGTTCTTATAGATAATGGTTCAGGGTTAAACATCATATCTCTTAAACTAGTATGATGATTAGGTTATATGGATACATATATTCAGTCAAACACTATTACAATTAAGGCTTGTGATAATGTTGAGAGGGAGTCATCTGGTACAATTTAGTTTCCAGTCATGGTTGGGTCTATTTATCATCACACATTATTCCATATTTTAGATATTGAGTTTCCTTATAACATAATTCTTGGTCATCTTTAGATCCATGAAGTATAGGTAGTTCTATCTACTCTTCACCAAGGCCTTAAGTTTCCCCATGATGGGATCGAGATTACTATTTTTGTTGATCAACAACCCTGCTAGTAGTACAAACATCTATAAGCAATTTTTTCTAATTATAACTATTACCCATGTTCTAAATTCATTATAAAGAAGATCAAAACCATCATCTCTCATCCATCTCCATTTAATTATATAGACCCTAGTGATCTAGCCTTTACTTCATCCAATCCATTTCTTGTAACTCTGGCCAAAAGGCTTATTATTAAAGATGTAGACATTTACACGTACCATCTAAAGGATGTCTTCCATATTGAAAAATTACCAAAATCCCCTAAGATATTTGTTAAGACTAAAATATCCCAGTCTCTTAATAGACCTGATCAGATTTGGAAACCAAAGAAGAAGCAACCAAAACCTCCTATGGTTTTTGTACCTAAAATTGCACCAAAGAAAGATTAAGAGGATTTTATTGAGGGAGATTGGTTATATTCTAAAGGCCTTGTGGATTATTTTTATTATCTAAAGTATCCTATCCCTAACAGGATAATGGATCATCTTGACTATATAGGGAAAGTTCTTGGCCCATAGGTGCAAGGAATTTTAGAACCCTTATCAGTTAGAGTTATCAATTAGAATCATGGTCTTAGATTTAAACCACTAGAGGATGACCTCATGACATTTGATAGTGACTCTTCTGAAGTGAGGAGTAACAACACTCCTAGTAGTGACACAACATTCCATTATAGCCTTTTTGATGAGCTTCTTGAATGCCATATTGACCATAACACCAATTGAATCTTCCAATCCTAAAAGAAAAATCCATCATAGTAGTGATTCCCTTCTTGAAGTAGGACATCATATCTTTACCATTGGAGTGTCCCATGTTGAAGCAAAAATCCATCCTAGTTGTGCTTCCCTTCCTCAAGGAAGACATCATATCTTTTCCATTGGTGCTTCCCATCATAAAGCAAACCCTCACTATAACCTATCCCTTTGCCATCATAAACTCATATATTGGGATCAAATTTCTTTTGACATATACCTCAATGAGTTTCAAAATGGAGAATCAATTGCATAATACATGGGGCTACGAGAAGCATTCCCCATTGGTGATCATAAGCAGGGTTTTGATTTTTCACTAAATTCTTCAACCTACTTTATAGAGAAGTGAAAATTTACTGGTCATAATGAAGAACAAATATCGAGATATTCAGGTGAAAACCTCACTGAGGAACTTATTGATCAAGGAAAAAGTAAATAAAAAGACAAGCCTTTGAGTGAAAACCTATTTCAACCACTCTTGAGTAGGAAAGTTTGCTCATCCCCTCAAGACATAGAAAGTCCATCTAGCCCAAGTTCTATAACTAGTATAAGCATCTCTTCAAAATAAATCACATATTTGAGCATCTTTCTCTTGATTTTTCAAAGTTTTTACCAATTGGACTCTACCTGAGAAGGTAGATTTTGATTCTTCATATTATCTAGATCTTTAAGAGGAACAAAAAGAAGATATAGTAGAATAAGATGATCAAGACCATACATTGACTATAATTCTATAATATGGATCGACACTCCTTATGGAGAGAAGAATAGAAGTGAATTTAGGAACCCATGAGGATCCCAAAAATGTGTATCTTAGAGTTTCCCTTACTAAAATAGAACGTGAATATATTATATCCATTCTTGAGGATTATATACACATCTTTTCATGGGTATATTCTAACATGCTAGGCTTGGACCTAGATTTAGTGTATCATCTTGTTGTTCACCTTGATGTTAAACTAGTCAAGTAAAAGTTGAGAAATGCATCCACGCATCACCCGTTTAGTTAAAAATGAGTTGTAAAAGTTGTTGGGAGCCAGTTTTATCAAACCAATAGACTAATCTAAATGGATTTCTAACATAGTGTCATTGAGTAAAAATACCCTAGGAATATGTGTTTGTAATGATTTTCATGATATCAATAAAGCATGCCCTAAAGATGATTTTCTTTCTACCCAACATCAACATGATTGTCACCTTAACTATTGGGTATGAGATGTTATCCTTAATAGATGGATTTTATAGTTATAATCAGATCAAGATAGCCCCTAAAGATCAACATAAGACCATGTTCACCACTCTATGGGGGGCATTTTGTTATCAATTCATACCATTTGGTTTGAAGAATGCTGGAGTCACATATCAATAGGAAATGACTACCATTTTCCATGACATGATGCATGACATTGTCAAGGATTATGTTGATATATACTACCAAAACCAAGAACAAAAGCTGGACACCCTAACATTCTACAAAGAATATTTGAGAGGCTTCATGCATATAATGTCTGCTTGAGTCCTAAGGAATGTGTCTTTGGAGTCACATCAAGAAAATTTATAGGGTTCATTGTATCACAACAAGGTATTGAAGTTGACCTTAATAAGGTCAACGCTATTATAGAAATGCCTCCACTAAACAATCTTAAATAGTTACGAGTTCTACAAGGCAAGATCTAGTCTATATACAGGTTCATTTCTCAATTGGTAGATAAGTGACACCCATTTACCCACATATTAAGGAAAGGGGTTACACTTTAGTGTGATGAAGATTATCAAATAGAATTTGTAAAGCTTAAAACATACTTAGCCAATCCACCAATTTTATGACATCTGACATAAGGAAAACCATAGCTTCTCTATATATCTTCCATGAAACATGCACTAGGGGAAATTTTAGCATATAAGGATGATCATGATAAGGAACACATGGTTTATTATTTAAGGTACACATTGGTATACTATGAATATAATTATATGCCTATTGAGAAGGCATGTTTAGCTATGGTGTTTGCCACTTAGAAATTACAACATTGTATGCTAAATAACAAGACTATTGTTATCACCAATGTAGATCCTCTCAAATTCCTTTTATCTAAAGTAGCTCTTCAAGAATGCATGGCTAAATAGATTATGATTCTCAGTGAGTTTGATATTGATTACTAGAATCAAAAGGTAATCAAATGACAAGTTATTTTTAACCAACTTGTAGAAGCTCCTATTATAGCTACTCAACCTCTCAACTTTGACCTTCTAGATGATATTATCATGATGATAGAACAAGCATCACAAGAACCTAAATAATGGACACTCTATTTTATTGGATCCTTCACATCCCAAGGGTATGGAGCTGGCATCTTCTTGATCATGCCACAGGGGGATTTGATCCCTAGAGCATTCCATTTATAATTTCCATTTATAAATAATATGGCTGAATATGAGGCATAGGTTAAAAGGCTCCATATTTGCAGACAGTGGGATATTCAAAGCTTAAAGGTCTATGGAGATTCATAACTAATCATAAATCATATAATTAACTAGTATAAAACAAGAGATGATAAGATTATTTCTTACAAGCAAATTGTTGATAACCTTAAAACACATTTTAAATCTCTATATTTTGATCAAGTTACGTGAGTCAACAACAAATCTATCAATGCCATGAAAAAAATTCGTTCCATGATTCAAATGCATGACAGTGCTATAGAGTATTAGTTCTTGATTGAAAATATTCTTTAGCTGACACATATTTTATTACATTCAAAGAGGATATGCACCATTTCTGATCCTAATCCCTCACCTGAGTTACCATGGTACTAAGATTTTTATAACAATTTCTATAGCCATGTATCTCCAACCAATCTTTCCAATAACCAATAAAAACTATTCCTTCATCACTTAACATGTTATATCCTCTTTAGAAACACACTTTATCAAAAATGATATGATGGAATGCTTCTTCATTATTTATCTTTAGGAGAATCCAAGCTGACACTAAAGGAGTTTCATGAAGGAATGTATGGGGCCCATACTAATGGTGTAGTCCTAGCAAACAAATTTATCAAAATAGGCTATTATTGGCCCAAAATGGAGATAGATGTTTTTAATTATGGAAATAAGGGTGTTCATTATCATTAGCATGGTAACTTAACACATGCACCTTCCTTACAATTTTAATTGATTACAACACCATGGCCATTCTCAACATGGGGTCTTGATCTCATTGGGAAAATTAACCCAACATCTCCAGACAGCCATAATCACATTTTGACTATAACTAAGTACATTACCAAGTGGATTGAGGCCATTCCTCTCACTTATGTTACCAAAAAAAAAATCCAAATTCATTCATTACCATATCATATGTCAATATATCATCCCAACCCATATTATATCTGATAATGGAAGATCATTTGTGAACTAACATGTGAAATCTCTTAATGCAAAATTCAAGATCAAGCATGAGAAATCCACTCTATATAACAAGTAAGGTAAGGATAAGTTGAGGCATCAAATAAAACCATTATCACCATCTTAAAGAATATTGTCAATGATGATGGTAGTAATTGGCACTTGCAACTCTTTCCTACCCTTTGGGCTTATATAACCAATCATCACACCCCAACTGGAACTACTCCATACTCCATTATTTTTAGCACTGAAGCTATCATCCTAGTCAATATTGAGATCCCATCATTAATAATATCAGTAGATCACATTGAAAATAATGAAGACTATATAGCCTCATGGATGCAAGAACTCAAACTTCTTGATGTTAAGTGTTTGGCTACCATAGAAAACTTGCAGGACTATCAGAATAGATTGCAAAGAAGCTACAACAAATGCATTATCCCTTGAGAATTTGAGATTGGTGACTTAGTTCTAAAAGAGAACTATAATAACATCAATGTTGAGCCCAAAAAGAAAGGTAAGTTTTAGCCTAATTGGTTAGGACCATATATTGTCATAGCAAACTATGGATTATGAGCATACCGACTAAATAAACCTAATGGTGAAGAACTTTCAGAGCCTATGAAAATTGTACACCTGAAGAGGTTGTATGCATGAACAGCTTTGAACCATTGTCTATAAGATCCCTGAATTAGGGGAAACTTGTGCTGTCATTATTTTATCCCACCCTCCTATCTTACCTTGAACACATTTTATACTACCTTGGTCTACTTTTAATGAATCCTAATAGTAAAGGCTTTGAACCCATGACACTCTGAACACATTCTTCATCCCATTTTGTATTTCTCTCTTTGAGAATCATATTATTTACTATGTCTAAGGCATGTTATAAGATTGAACACTTTTAGTCCCTTGACCAATTATGATCTTGATTATGTCTCATAAATATTATGAACATATTCAGTAGTAGTTATACAAAGTAGTTCAACCAGGACAATCTTGTGTAGCTTCAGACAAGTGAAAAACAACATCTTCTGAATTCAAGTATTTATTAATCCTTCCTATTTTATCGATAACCTTTCTCTCAATAATTTGTGGGCATGGGTCATTGAAACTAGATTAGTTGTCTTATTGGAACCTCTACTCTTAGGATGTGTATCTCCTCGACTAGATGGTCCTACTTTGTGCATATTTTATCTCAAAAACACTAAAAACAATAAAAATATTTTGAAAATATGAAAAACATCAGAACATGATCCAAAAAAGAACAAAAACATTATCTTATGCTTCTATACATTTGTACATTCTCATTCCACCATCCCACACTCTCACCATTTTACAAAAAACTATTAGGTTTGAATGCTCTTACCATTTTGTGAGAAACTATCAAGTTTGAATACTCTCACCATTTTACATGCAACTTTTAGATTTGAATTCTCTTGGCATTTTACAAGCACAAAATCACTACTTTATTTCATATTGTCTTATTAACTTGCCATTTTATAAGATCATTCTTTCTCATCTCATCAGCTTCTTGTTTTCCAAACCATTCACATTTGTTTGTCCTATCTTCCATTTCTTCTTTAAAATCATGCTAGTCTGGTCATCATTTTTCTTTTATCCCATTTCCTTGGAGAACTATGTTTGGCTTGAAGTTCATGTTGGGACATGTGTCCATGGAACTATGTAGGTAGCATCCACTTGTCTTATAAATTTTGAGTCAACTCGATCAACCCCTTCCTTTTCTTCTCTTCCCCTATTTCTTATATCATTGTTCCTCTTTAATTAGGGAACAATTGTCATTATTCTTTGTTATGATGTGGTTATAATTAACACCTATACCGTACATGCATGAACATTTGTCTTTAAACTATACTAACTTTTATAATTAACACCTATACCGTACATGCATGAACATTTGTCTTTAAACTATACTAACTTAGTATTTGTTTGTGTGTGTTTAATTGAATTTTCTCGGTGTTTTTCTGTTCTTTCACACCTCTCCTTTTATTTCTTCTCCTTTCTTTTTTTATTACTTTTTATCTCCATTCTTGTTCTTGTGTTTCCTTGATTGTTTTCTATTTGATTTTTCTTTTCTCTTATGTGTTCAAGAGTTCCTTGATGGTCCACATGGATCTTGATTATTCATATCTTAGTCTCATGTCATTAAGACGTTCTTTCCTTTTATTTTAAAACATTTTTGTTCCTACTTCAGTCTTGATAGATCATATCTTGATTTCAAGTTCAGTTAATTTATGTTTATCTTTTTCTTGATCTTTTGCTTTTTTGTTTAAATGTAAATCATTATAACTCTGGTCTTGGTCATTATTTTACCATTATCATTAGTTACAGATATTCACATTTGAACTGGCTCAGTACAATTGGAATCTTATGTCATTCTAAGTTATTCATACTTATGATTTCTAATCTATTTTGCTACAATAATCACTTTATGCTCAAGTGTCAAAATCTTAATGTCAACATAAGCTCTAATGAAAAATTCTCAAGAACACTTTGCAAAACCTAGGTTCATGATATGGAATTAGATTTCTAGGTAGCATGCATTTTAGGTTTCTCTATATATGCTTAGACTTGCATCTCTTTGCATATATTATAAGTCTAATCATTTCTTGGTCATTTTTCATCATTCCTCATTCCATTCTCTCCCAAAATTTGGTGAACTACATTGCCCTGAAGTTCATATTAGAATATGAGTCTATAAAACTATGTAGGCAGTGCTCAATTTTTATTGAGCTCAACTCAACTATCTCCATTCTTCTTTTCATCTCTCTGATCAGTTTCTACATTTTCATATTCTTGGTTTTATATGGCTTTCTAAGCCATTACACTATCACATGTATGGTTGTGATTGCTCACTTTAACCTATCTTTTTAGTTATATCCTTGAGTTATTTTTGATTTCCAATTTCCCATGTTAGGGCATAACATCTAAACCATGTTCTAATCAAATCTGCTCTATAGGGTAAAAATCATTATTTATTCTTTATCAATGATCAAGATTCATCCTACTAGGGAAAAATTGTTTATCATGATCACATTTGCTCTACTAGAGAACTTCTTATTATATTCTATTTCAAGAACCCATTCTAGTGGTGCTTACCTTTTTGAAGTATAACATTCTTCCTTGTAATCTAATTCCAAGCTCTCCATAGTAAAGCCCATGGTGGAAATATTTAGTGTGCAACTTGTCTCAGGATTGATCAATGTCATAAGCATGTAGGTTATACTCTCAAATTGGGTATGCTTAAAGTGTGTCCCTTATATTTATGGATTGTATCTTTCCCATCCCCTTATATTTGGGGAATATTATACCTCTAATTATATTTTTATTATTGATGGCAATCATGTGTGCAAGTGTTAGCTCATCTAGATGTGATCTATTTCATGGGTTAATCTCTCACTTTTTCTATCTTTTCAAGAGTTCATCCTTCTCTTTCATCCTAGTATGTCCTTTTGAGGGGAATCATGGGTCTATTCCAATTTATTCTTTAAAAATATTTTCTTTTAAAATATGTTTCTTCACTTGAATATCTCACTATGCCTTCTCAAACATGGGTAAAATGTAGACATCTAATTCCTAAAACCATTTATGTTGAAATTATCAATCTTACTCAAATTGTACTCAAATGCAAATTTCAAGTCAAAACCCATAAAAAGTGATAAATGGTTCAAATTTTTCATTTACAAGTGCCAATTTAGGTTGAAGTATCCCTAAATGGGGTAATGCAATTTATGGGCCAACTAACTTTGATTAGTTCATTTCGAGTCTAAATGATGATTTTGCCTTTTGTGTTATGAATCACTCTTTTCTTCTAATTCATTGGTACATGTCACATACATTTGTTATTTTGTGGTGGAAACATCCTAAATGGAAATATGGTTCCAACACATCTAACATCACCTTCGAATTCTTCCCAAGTCAAATTACAACTTAGTAATATGACTTTTTGATGATTTTAATTAATTGAGGGCCAATTTTCAAATAATTGCACAAATGTTGATTAACCTTGTTTAAGGATGGTTAATCCAAATTAAGAAATTAAGTGGATTTTCCATGATATTTGTGGAATATTTATTTTTTAAAATTGATTCCTATTAACTTCATCATCAGGTGACATCATTTTTTTGGAAGACATTCCTAGGCCATAAATGCCACAAATATTAGGATTATGGGTCACCCATGCCTAGTTCATTCCTCCCATGCCTCTTCAATTAACCTTCTTCCAAGGTCATGATGAAGATAATTATGGATTTAATTCTAAATATTAAGCTTATCCATGGCCACACATCTCATTCTTGAGATAGATGATCATGGTTGATCCTGACCAATCTCACAAATCTATAAATAGAGAGGCCATAGACATGAATTTTAATATTGAATAATGTAGAGTTATAATGATAAGTTGTTTCCACAAGGCTTTGCATTTTATCATAGATTTTATTTTCAAGATTCATTAATAGGCTAGTTTAGTGATTTGGACTCATGAGCCTAGGTTTTATGGAGTGTTCTTGAGGCATTAGAGGAGCTCACCACCATTATTGACAAAACAAGGATGCTTGATCAAGAGAGAACATGTTTTTGAGCCACATGGGTATGGTGAATCCATTTAGGAAGGTAATATGATGTTTATTTTTTTCATTTGTTTCTTTCTATCCTTTGTAATTCCCATAAGAATTAATAGGCTTGGTTAGTTAGTTCTTTATGCATGTTTCATTATTTATGGACTAATGCTTGACTAAATTTCTTTGTAATCCTCTCTAAAATATTAATAATAAATCTAAATATAAATAGCCTTGGATAAATGAGAATGAAATAAGTGTCATAATACTAGAGGTGCATAGCTAGAATAAAAGTATGAGACTTAACATCTAGGCAAAATATGAACAAATGGGTAATGGACACTTATTTTAAAGCAATGACTAAGTACATAGAATTAATTAAAGGACACTACATGTTGTAAAATACACCTACCAATGTTGACTTGTCAATTTAAAAAATAAAAATGAAGTAGAGCCAAAAAGTCATTGTTTCATTAACTTCGCATGAACTAAGCATTCAAGTCTCAAAATGTAAATGGTATAGGAGAAATATTGATAATATCAAAATATTTTGACATTAATAATCAATATGTGAACTATGAAAATAAATATTATTAGTTTTAAATTAAAATTTTAAAAGCGATAAGCCTCTGAGTTAACGAGAATCATCCATATGCTATGATATTGGTGACTCATAATTTATCATTTGAAGGTATACAACTAAAAATATTTTTTACCTAAATTTATGAGAGTGTCCATGTGTCATAATATTAGAAGCCCATAAATTATCAAGATGAAGGTACAAATGTGAAATAAAAAAAATCCTTAGGGTCTCAAGATTACTCCACATGGCACCATCTCATACACATGGATAATTTCATAAAAGGTACATTGTTTAAATTTAGAATACCTCAGATTCCTTGAGATCATTACACATAAAAAAATATAGCTAATTTGTCTCGCAAAAAAAATTTAAAGTATAATTATAAATCTAAAGACACTCAAATAAATGAGATCAAAACAAGTATCATAATATTATAGGTGTGAGAGTTGATATCTAGGTAAAATTAGAATAAATGGGAAATGGACACCTACTTTTATAGTCATGGTTGAGAAAATATAATTAATTAAAAGTGACAACATGGTATAAAATACCCCCGCCAAAGATAACTTGTCAATTTAAATGAAAAAGGTAAATAAATCAAAAAGTCTTTTATGCATAAACTTCACATGAATTAGGCATTCAAGTGTCAAGATTTAAGCTATAGGTAAAATCCTAAGAAAATAAAATCACTTTTCCATTAATTAATGAGATGTGAACTATGAATTATAACCACCAAAACCTCAAGAGTCTTATTTTTCCTACTAGTGAATTTGTGAATAAATCCAACTAAGCTTGATATAAATTACACAAATAATATAATGGATTATTAATCCCAGAAAACTAACCTCCTTCTCAGTATTTTATTGTAGGAGAAATTGAGTATTTGAACATATTTTTTGATAGTGGGGTATCACCATTTCCCAATTACTCTAATCTATAGGATGATATTGATGAAATTGAATCATATTTGGCCTTGACTAGTTAGGAGAGGACAAGAAACTATACATGGATAATCTAATACCATTTAAAATAATGTGTTTACATAATATAGTTGTGAATTCTAAGGTAATGTGATGCATTGACTTACTTCATGACTTATTTCTCTAGGGAACTCTTAATGGATACTAATTTCACATGATAATTCATATAAAACTAGATGCGTATACCTATGGTGGTGATTTTGAGATGTATTTGCATATACTAGTGCCTGGAATAGCTTATAGCTAGGTCATAGTCAATGCCTAGTACCATAACATAGTTGAGGGTAAGATCAAATATTCATTACTGAAGAGTGAGAAATTGAATATATGAGAGGTTAACTCTTTAATTCTAATAGGCTAGTAGTTATTATATCCATAACCTTATTTAATAGGTTGTATGGGTTTCCTTTCATCACTTACCTACATAAAAAATGGGTTCCCTTACTAGAAACAACTCTAAATTTAGATAAAATGATAAATAACTTGGAGAGATTATTAGTTTCTATCTTCAGGAATAAATGTTCAAGGTTGATTAAAGAGAATTTTATGGAAAATTTTATATGATATCATATGTAGTAGACATAATCATGGGGACAATGAAAAAAACTTATCGGTAACCATGGTATCCATTTATGAAATATGTAAGAAATAAGTTCTATGATGAGTAATACCTACTCCATGTATATATTATTAGGAGTGGAATAAATAAAAGTATATAATAAATATATTCCTTGGTGTACTCAACCATTTATGGTCACTCCATACCCAGTCTCTATAAAAATATTGGAATTAATATTGCAAAGATGGGGGACTATTTTTACTAACTTAAATGTCTTGTAATATAGATAGAAGAAACTAGGGGTCTTCCTCTAAATTCATTTTATCTTCTCCCTAAAAATGTACCATAAAAATAAATAAATTTTTAGTTATAAAACATTGTTGATGAGGATTTAAGTGCCAAACACCAAGGGTGTTATCATAAGACTACTCTGAGCATTGGCGAGATATAGTATTCATTAAGGAGCCACCTCTATTTAGTGTGGAATATCATAACCTAATATCAGTTTAGTTATACACAATTACTAGATTGGGACTCTATAAATAGGGTTAGTGGATACCTAAACAACCCTAAGAAGAAGAGAGATCACATTCCCTATAGCCACAAGTGTTACAGGAATGATCCTATTTTTATTAATGTTTTGATGATTATGAAGTTTTTACTAGGATGAATTAGCATATAATGCAAATGGTGGTATCCCAATTAATTAAATTTGATAATTTTATTATAAGAGATCAAAAAAATAAGATATTGGAGGAGGTAAACAAAGTTGGGAGCCAACAATGGCTACAGTCACAGACTTAATTATTTCTTAGTCATAGTCATCCTACCTCTCCTCAAAAAACATAAGTTTCCACATAAAAGGAAGGTTAACATAAATATGAGGTATATCCCTATATAATAAGGAAAGTTATTATATACTTCCAACCCCCTATCTAAAAATTATAGTGTAGTCTCTTAAAACACATATAAGATCTTCATATCTTATAAGTTAAAAAATAAAAGAATATTATTTTTCACCTTTCCCCATTGATTATTATTTAATAGATAAGTGCTCCTATATTATTTTAAATTTAATTCCATACCAATTCCTTTTATAATTTCAAAATCATCACCTCCATCATGTCCATATACAGGTTTTATAATTCTAGTGGTTGTGCCTCCTACTTTGCCTACTATTGCTAATTAACTTCAACCTTTCAATACTAAAGTATTTTAATACCCCACTCCATCCAATTCATTTAAAATTCACATAAATAATAATACATTCATTTTAACTAATAAATGGAAGCCTATTACTCCTCTAATTTCACCTCCAAATGTACAATTAGAAGAAAAATCTTTTGAACACACATTTTTCTAAGGGGGTCCTCTATACAAGGAATTAAAAGAGGAAAAATAGTAATTAAAATGAGGATCAAAATAAATGAAACCAATTCAAGTGTTGTATAGTGATAAATAAGACAAATGGTGGGGAATTTAAGAATGATTTTTTGGAGAAGACATAGAGCCTAGAGAAGAAACAAATGAATATGACTCTAAAGATATAAATATATTGGGTGAGGAATGAGGAGTGGAAAAATAAAAGGGTGACTTAAAAACCAATAAATTATTAGTGTAATATAAGGTGATTAAAATAGACAAAAAATATATATTAAGATAAGACCCTACTCTAGGACTTACTAATTGACCCACAATAATAACTCCTAGTTCTTCCCATAAAACTTATACTTTAATGTCAGCTACCAAAATGGATACACCATTGTTTATCAAAACTAAAAATATTATTACTTTTAAAAAAAGGAAATTTATAAATAAGGTAGTGTCCTCCCTTTCCTCTTCTATTATAGTTATATATTCTTAGATAGTAAATTTTTAACCCACTAGATTAGTTACTACCCCAATATCTCTATATGAGTTACTATAGAAATATTGTGTGAGGACTAAGTCATTATATACTCATAATTATGTTGAGGAAGGTGAGAAATATTATTTTTATTTTTTTGATTATTTATTTCATTCCACCATTACCTAAATAATGGACAAACCTGACGACCATAAAAATAAGGTTCATTTTGAGGATTTGGTAATTGTCTCCATTTTTAATCTCTAACAGTGCTTAGAACATATCCCTAATTAAATTTTTCTATTTCTAAATCCACTCAAATTGATCCTTATATTGACTATCAAAAGAACTCTAGGGTAGTTGAAATATTTGTTGGAGACTACACTTTAGAGGAGCATGTGATAATGAAATAGGGTCACTCTTAAACTTCATCAAATTCTTATCAAAATAAGTGTCTTAATGCTCTAACCAATTTTCATACCACATTTTACCACTCAAGTAGCTACACATTCAAAGGATAATGGATAAATCATTGTCCCTAACACATTCAAGTAATCTTAAGAGTGGAAGAAGGATATGATGAGTGTAGTCCTTAAAATGATTCCCATAATAATCACCCATTTTAATAGGAAAAGTGGTACAATCCAAAGGGTTAGGAAGAGGAATGGAGTAGATAGTAACACAAGGGAAGAAGTAATGTTTTCAAAAATATAAAAAACTATCCCCACTATCCAAGACACATAATAATAATCCTAATTGCCCAAAAAACTGTATAGAGGGATTCTATTCTTTTAGAGATACAACATGATAGGTAATGAAATAAATGTATAGAAGTCAGGAGAAATCCAAATAGAGTATTTTATAGTAATAAATTATTTATGGTAATGAAGAGATTATGGATAACGTCTAAAGTTTAGCCACTATGCTAAATGATATTTTAAAAATAATTATGACTTATAGGGGTGAATACTAGCTTAAATGGGGGAAGGTAATATAATTTTGTAAAAGACATAAAGAACTCGAGAAAAGATCTAGCTTCTTAGTTCAATGTGCAAGGAATAATTTATATAGTCATTTGAATATAACATCTACCCAAGAGGCATATTGGGCTTTAAATTATGTTAATTCTTAAGAGAGATGGTGCTTTCCATTGGCATACTTAGATGAAATTATTTGTACGACATCTTTAGGTCCAAGAAAAGGAGGCCATAGATATATTAAAATACATTAGGGTCATTGTTGTGATGACCTCCATAGGGGAGATAATAAATAATCCCAAGTTTGAATAACCTCTCAAGGTAATTATGATAGTTTCAAAGTGGAATTTGAGGGAACTATATATAAAACTAGTGAACAGATCCTACAATTGATCAATTTTATAAAGGATAAAGTGACTAAGGTAGAGGCACTCAGATATAGAATTAGATCCTTTAAAACTGAGCATAAAAGGTTGATGGGTGAATTTAATAATATATTTAAACCTTTTATGCTCAATTTTAATAATAACAATAAATAATTTGCTAATACTTCTATATTATTAGAAATAGGCTACTGAAGAGTCTACTCAAATAGTTCCTGTGAATCAATGAGAACCAACATTGATAATTTAGCCTCAAGGACCATTTCATATAAAAATGTTTCCTCCTCCTCAGCCTACTAATACTTCATCAATATTAATGACTACTAGCTCTTTACACGCAGTGCCTTATACTAATTTAGTTGTCATGTGAAGCATGCAATCCACTTATTCTTTAGAAACTACCAAGAAGGCATCATATATATATATATATATATATATATATATATATATATATATATATAATTTGAGCATGTATATGTTTATATTTGTAATTATGTATTTTGGGCAATTCATTATATTTATATCATGTACATGCATATTAAGCATGAGTTATAAAATTGGAAATGTAAAATTAGAATTATCTTGGAGGATGAGGCAACCCCTCCTTGAGCTTATTTATGTTTGTATCCTACTAATTCTAAGGACAATAGAATTTATATTTGTTTAGATAAATAATAAATCCTATAGGTTGTTCTACAAATTTTGTCTTGATGTAAAATATTTTATTCTTATCCAAATATGTGATTCATCAAAGAATTTTCATCATTATTTTAGTTTAGTCTATGGTTTATGTATAAGTTTAATTTTAATATAGTTATTATTATTGTTAAGTAGCTAATTTCAATTATTTGTGTTTAATACTCATATTTTCCTTTTATATGTGTAATTATAGTCCTAAAAACATATACATATTGGATTATATACACTATAGTTCATTATATTTAATTTATATGGACTCTTAAATGTGTTTATGTATCATGTGTACTAACATTAACTTGCAACAAGCATCACTTTTCTTACTAGTTTTCCAACTCTTAGTTCAAAATCCATTTTAGAAGGGTTTCATCTAACTTTCACTAAAAAACTTTAGTGCCCTACCCTTCCTTTCTAGTTTTATTTTGATATTTCCCACCTTAGGTTAGATTCACCATATATCTAAAATAGGTTTAGAATCACATTATATCCAAACCATATAAGGTAAACAACTACTCTACTTACGACTATTTCACAACCAGGATATTTACGAAACCTAATACCCTTCAACTCGTGCCTTGGAGTGAATATTTTTCATCGACCTTGAAAAATTATATGTTACCTCATTTGTTTATTTATAATATCACTTGAGTTGCAGTGGATATATCCAAATATTAACAAGGATCACCTCATATACTAGCCTTTTATTCCCATGCTTGGAAATTCATATAAAATTAAGTTGAGATAGAAATGTCTTAAGTGGAGCCCAAGTCAAATACTATTCTCTAATCAGAAGATATCATCTTCCTCCATGTATTATGGCCCTAGTTTTGTTATATTATTCTTCTATTATCATGTCTAGGGACATATATGTTTTGCCTAAAAAACCTAAAAATTATCTTCCTACCTTTTCTCCCTTGGGATATAGGAATGATGAATAACATATAAAATATTTTAACACTTATTTAGGGATACTAAATGTAACCCATGAGGATGTAGCATGCTAAATTTTTCCTTTTAACTTTTAGGATGCTACTTATTATTAGATCCTAAATAGCCTACAAAATTCAAATACCTCTTAGGCCTAGTGTTGAGATAGTTTATTATGAAAATTAATACATGACACTAGCCTAAGTATCATACACCAACATTTTACAAAAATGAGGAGAGATCTCAGTTATATTATAAGATCCTTTAACTCAAGATTTCAAAATATGTATATCTAAGTTGAAATTGACTATAAACTCGATGAGGTATTAACCCTTAAAATGTATAATAATGCTTTACATTCTATGATAAAAGTTTCTCTATAGCTCACTTAATACTACTAAATTATTGATGGCCTAGGTTGAAGCTATTAACATTAATGACAGTTAAAATCCAACTTACAAGCCTTAGCTTCTCCCATTATTAGTCATATTTTTCATCCTTCAACCACTTTTTTAATGTATACTAAAATATTACAAATCAATATTAGAACAAAGTATATACCAAATTTCCTCTCTCCCATTCTCCACCTATTCAACACCTTATCTTTCTAAATAAACTTGTGTTTGCTTCTAATAATAAAAATAAGAGCCAGACTTTGATACATGTTAATAATACCACTACATAATGTACTACATCCAATTCTTCAAAATTATAATTGGAATCTAACACATGATGAAAATTTTGAGTAATGAGTTTTTCAGCATGAAGAAGTAAATAGGAAACAACATGTGAAGAATACTAATTAGAATTTTTCATATCAAAGATATAAAAAACCTTTCAATATATTTTGAAATAACACTTACCAATAACCATCTTTTAAGATGCATGAAATAAGCATGTTTGAAGTAACACTTCCTAATTGGTGCCAAGTCCAAAATACAACAAAACATGGTGAAATAGGCTACATAGAGTTCTACACCACTTTCAAGATATTTCAGAAGGAAATGGATAGATAGGATAACTTTGAAACTCATCCATATCCGTCTTCTTCCAATACTTCAATTCCTTCCATCACAATGATAATATTTGAAACATATGAATTTCTATTTCTATTGGAAGATGATAATGAAACTAAAGATAATAGACATTATATCCATGCCATCCATCATCTCAAGAGGGAAAATTATAACTTGAGGAATAATAATCATGTTACTACCTAGATACCTCCAAAAAATAGTGCTACTACTCCTATAATTATAAGGAAAGTAATAATCCCCTAATGGTCTACTATAAAGTGTAGAGATAGAGAATAAAAGAAGATACAATATAGTCACAAATATGAATAAGATCAAAATAAATATCAATTTTCGTGATTTAGATTAGATTAATGAATAAATAAAACTATTATCCAAAGCCTTGACATGGATATTATCTACTAACAAATTAAAAATTTCTTACAACATAGGCCTTTATAATTATAATCCTGACATATCACATTTTATATTAACCAGAATAATTTTGAATAATAATTTGCATAATTTCTTCATTGACTTCAGTGCCTTAGCTAATGTGATGCCCATAGTTGTATCCAAGAAAATACGTTCGGCCTTGAGTAAATATAAAAAAGTAGTCCAAGAACTAAACAAGTCATCTATACCATATGTTGGGGAATTTTCAAATATACACATTTAGCTTGCCTCAAAGCCACATGTACAAGAGTACATAGACATTCCTAAAGCCTAAAACTTTTTTCTAAGCTTTGACTTGTCAAAAACATTAAATGGATATATGGTAACAGACTTATTTCATAAATGGATACCTTGGAATGGAGTAGCTAATCAGATCTTAGTAGATTGAGAATCAAAGATGAAGTACATCATCACATTATATAATTACAAGAATGAAAAGGTTATCTTTGCATCTTCACATGCGATATTTTACACATTCACCATTGAATATGGACCCCACAAAAAATAATTTAAATGTCCTTCACATTTATGGACTCTCCATTTAGATGGAGGTAGATCAAATCAATGTTATGAAATTGATATATCTTTGATTAACATAGAAAATAAATAATGTCTTTCTATGTATCTATGTAAATTAACTTTCACCAATAATTTGTTTTTTTATGAAGCTCTAATTTTGGGTTTATAGTTTTCATTAAAAAATGATGTCAAATAAGTATAGATATTTGACAATTTAGATCTGATTTTTAACTAGATTGCAAAAATATATAAATACAAGCTGACTTGAATAATTATAAACACAAAGCAAAGGATTTGACTGAATCTATTGAAAAATCAAACATCAGATCTATTCAAAGAGGATAAAATCAAACAAAAAGATTATTATAAGCTTCAACTACCAACCTAGGACAAATTGAGGAATGTAAAATGCATAATTTTACTTTAGAGATAGTTCCTTTCCCTAATGTCCAAGACAACATTGAGAACTTCCTAGTATTCGATGATGATCAATAGATAATACAATTTATGAATTGTTATATATCCTTAAAATCTCAAATAATATATGGAAAGGGTTTTAAACCTATGAATGAAAAATAATTGGGAGAATATGACATCGATCCACAAAATCAAAAGTAGAAACAACTTAAGGCAACTAAATCTTACATTATCAAAGAGAACCTAAGGCTTTACAACACCCCCAATATGTCAAAATTAGCTTGAGTTATATATAAATAAAAAAACAAAAATTGAAGGATATACTCATAGAATATAAATATGTGATAATATGGACATATGAAGAACTCAAAGTCTTTGATGTCATGGTCATCACATATACTATCCCATTAAATATAGAACACAATCCCTTTAAGAAATGATAGAGGTAGGTAAATCCAATTTTATACCCCCTCATTCAGATATAACTAAAAAAGATATTGGATGCTAAGATTATCTTTCCAATCAAGTATTACACTTAGATCGCTAACCTAGCTCCTTTCAAGAATAAGAATGGAGAAATATTGTAGTGTTTTGACTTTAATAACATGAATTCAATATAAAAAGGGATAACTATCCTTTGCCCTCCTAGTATGAGGTTATGTAGATGGTTAGTCCTTCCTATATGGATTATCAAGCTATAATCAATTACTAGTAAAATTAGAAGATATAATGAAGATTGCCTTTACCACCAAGTAGGGATTGTTTTCATATAAAATGATGCCTTTTGGTCTAAATAAGGCGGTATAAACATTTTAAAAAGATATGAAATTAAATTTTAATGGAATTATTGTTAATTGAATCATCATATACGTGGATGAACTCACAATGTTTTCAAATAATATACCCAATCATGACAATCATCTATATAAGGTATTTGGTAAATGTAGAAGACATGGAGTGTCACTCAATCCAAATAAGAGCATCTTTAGAGTTACTTAACGGAAACTATTACTAAATTTAATTACCAAGGATGGGATTTTAATTGAAAAAAATTAAATCCAAGCTACAATGAAGTCAATACCTCCTAACAACAAGAAGGAATTTATGTCTTTCTTTGAAAAGATAAAAATTGTGACGAAATTCATTTTTGGGTTTGCAGAGATTGCCAAGTGACTAAATGCCATGTTAAAATAAGACACTAGAATAGACCTAGATATTTAAATATATAAAGTCATTTGAGTATATTAATACTATTATTTTTTAATCTCGGGTTATGAATAGTCCCAAGTTTGCTAAGGATTTCTTCATTTATTCATTTACTAAAGACCATACTAAGTAATATTACCCACATAGAAGGTGGATGATAATGAACATCCAAATTCCTTCATTAGTACTAACATAGATAATTCATAGTTGAGGTATTTAATGATAGAAATAGAAATATGTGTATTGATCAAGGTTCTAAAGAAGTTCAAGCATTACATTATTAGGAATAAGACTATGCAATCATTTAATATATAGTGATCAAGCTCACACTTAGGCAAAATTAATTAGGTGAAAGAAGAGGCAAGTAAATTTCAAAATTATAATAATTTGATCTTGAAATCAAACCAAACAAGATGGTACAAGGACAAGGAATCATCCAACTCATGACTAAGATAGATCCATGTATGCATATTCATTAGATTAACGAGATGTAAGTAACTAGTGGTGTTTGTTGTGCCCAAATCATGCATTACTTACTCATAGTTACTTTACCCTTAAGATAAACAAGGAACAAAGGTGAAAACTATAAAGAGATATTATTTGAAAACATTGTGAGTTCATCCACATACTAAATGATAAGAAATGGAGTTTTTTACTGAAATAATTATAAAGGTATATTTTCTAGGTGTGTCTCAAAAGAAGAAGATTATACATTTTGAATAAATTACATCATAAGATATGTAATGGACATAGCTCACATAATGTAATAAGTCATAAAATATTAATAATGGGATACTAATGGCCTAAAATTTTAAAAAATTCCCATAATCATGTTAGGACATGTGATGACTATAGAACATATTGGAAAATAAAAGTACATGCCACCATGCCTTTACAACTAGTCATTAAAGAACACCATTTTGTTCAAAGGGGTATTGTCTTTATTAACATCCATTCCCTATTGCACCACATAGATAAAATTTGTGGATATAAAGATATCCAAAGTGTAGTATGTGATTAAATTTGTTGAAGATAAAGTACTGACTAGTTTTGTAACTCCAATCTCTTTAGTTTTTGATAATGGTCTATAATTCTATTTAGTTTAATTTATATAATGGGCTGATGATAACCAAATTAAAATCAAGTTTTTATCAAAATAATATCCAAAAGCAAATGGAGTAGCTAAATAAACTAATAATAATTTTATGGATATTATCAATAAAATATCGTAGGATAAATATACAAAATGGCATCTACTACTGAACTACGTACTATGGGTAGATAAAAAAAGACATAAACAAGACCTTAGGGATTCAAACTTACTAAAAGTATATGGACAATAAACATTTTTTATTATAAATATTATATTAACAACATATCAGTTCATACAAGAGTACATGGTATAAGGCGAAACAATCTAGTCTAAACTACTCGACATAGTTTAAATGGAAGATGCATGAACTGAAGCACTATAAAGCTTTAATAGACACCAACACATTGTCAAATGGTGGTTTTATTAAAGATCTAAAATTAAGGCTTTCATGATTTTGGACCTAATCCTTTTATGGGATAAATCACATGAAAATATATGGAAGCATGATATCTTCAATACTTTATGGATTGGGCCATAACAAATATATAAAATCCTAAATAACAGTTTATTTTGCCTGAAAGACGTCTAAGGTAATGATCTTGCTTTTCTAGTGAATGGATGGTTTTTCAATCACTTTTTCCTAGTGGCTCCAACTAGAGATAGTATTGAATTATTATGATTGCATGCCTATAAATAGGAGTATATTAGGTTTGCCATTTTCTAGAATAAATATCATGCTTTCTATCATCTGATTATTTATATAGATTTCATGTTTTCTTAGATTAGTTTAATTTTTTCATAATTTTTTTGTGTAGATAGTTGTGATTTATAGGTTAGTTTTCTCAAAAATAAAGAACAAATCAATCAATTTATTATGTTGGAAACATGAAAGACCTACCAAAATTAAGTGGACAACTGAAGAAGAACTTAAATATAGTCCACCAATATTTATTTTGGTAGTAACTAGGGTTTTAAGATTGAGGTATATGTTATTAATTGGAATTAAGTTCTACCTAATTGGAATAAGTTCACAACACCTTTATAATCCCCTCTAATATACTCATGTAATTTTTAGAAAGGATTTTCATTTTCAAATATCAAGTTCACTATTATATGCTAAAACTAGGATGGGAGATAATAAACATTGAAATGAATACATACTATTAGGTACTTATTTATGAAAAATAAAATTTTATTATACATACAACTGACCAATGGTGATTCCCAAGCGTTATTCCATTTGTACTAAAAAGAATCAATTGTACAAACTTATGAAGGAAGGGTGAATCAAGTAATCACTACCAAGGATATGGATAACTAGATGGTAGTAGAGCAAGGCTTAGAAAATAATTAGAGGTATTTATGGAAATGGATGACTAGATGGCACTAGATAAATTCCTACAATTCACTTATTATTATTGTTATAAAATTAGAAATCAAAATGAAACCTATAGTGTTTGTCTAGGTCTTTGTCAAAAATATCATAATAAAAGGTAAATAAATCCCACAAAATCTCACACTGATCCTAGGAATGAAAAGGGTTAGTATGTTGCATGAAAGAGTTGGATCCTCTTCTAGGTGACTAGTCTACTTATTCTTTTCATGTTAAAATTTGGTTCTATTATGATACATTAACTAAGATTTTGTGTTCACAAATACTCTAGAGGGATTCCCTATTGAGTTGACACTTGTTGTGCCCCAACGTACCCCATTTTTATAATTCACATAAATACCCATTATTGTTGATAAATTTTTATTCATGGTCCATACAAATCTTAGGAATTAAAATATTGATCAAATGTGCACGAGCTTAAGGTTGTTTCGAGTTCTAATTTCAATGAAAATTTATAAAAGGGAGAGAAAATCAAAGATTGCACATCAATAATGAATTATATAACATTGTTTATTCTTTTTTCCTATTTTCAAATGTATATTCAATTATTAGGTTTGGATTTAATTCAAAAACATGACTAATAAACACATGTTATCATGATTAAGCTTGCATATGTAGCAACTAGTCTCTCAATTTTAGAAATTTCATAAAGTTCCTTACTTCACAACATATAAATTCATCTTATTAAATTTATTTGGTCATAGTTATAATAAGAGTTATAAGTCATCCTAAGAATTAGAATTCATGAGATCATTCCATGGGGATATATATATATATATATATATATATATATATATATCATTCATTCACTCATGTCGTATAGATTTCAAACTACATTCTAAGTTCTATGGTTGGTACAAGATGTCCAAGTGTCAAAATATCATAAACTGAGGAAGTTACAAATATTTTGAGTTCTCAAAGCATATATATTTCTCCACATGTTGACATATCGATCACTCATAATATGAAAGAATAAAATCCATAGTCAATATTCAAAATTTCCCCAAGCTCCCAACGTCATGCCACGTGGAAAAATCTCACTGGCGTAGGACCTAAAATATTGAGAGAAGTCTAAAATATGTAAGGTTTTTAAGTAACTAACCAATCAATATCATGATAGGTGGCATTATATTTTTCACTTAGGCCTTTTTGGTTTCAAAGTGTAATGTCACAAGTTCTATGTCTCTGATTTAATGAGAACCACCCATGTGGCATGATATTGATGACTCAGATCTTATTATTCAAATGTATGTATCCTTAATGATATTTTCTTTAGATTTCAGAGAGCCATAAATATTTCATCATCTAAAAATTATATAAAATATCAATAAGGTGGCATGGATATAATACATATCATTTTCCCCAGAGTCTTGATATTGCTCCACATGATACCATCTCGTGCATATGGAGCCTTCCACGAAAGATACATAATTTAAATTTTAGAAGAATGAGTCCAATAGATCATGGAAGATGGAAAAAACTCATTCATTCATAGCTCATGAAGTATATTAAACATAAATATAAATATAAATACTCACAAATAAATTATATAAAAACAAGTATCATAATATCATGTGTACAACTAGAATACAAGTGTGACAGTTGACTGTGAGGCAAAATTTAAACAAATGGCCAATGGAAACTTGTTTTACAGTGATGATTAATCACTTATAATTAATGAAAAGTCAAGTCATGTTGCAAAATACACCCACCAAATTTCAAATCAAACTAAGAAGTAGAGCCAAAATCCATTGATGCATTAAATTGATATGAACTAGGAATTCAAGTCTCAATCATTAACTGAGATAGAAAAAATATTGAGAACATCAAATAAATTTTTCATTAATAAACAAGATGTGAACTATGAATTTGATTCACCAAGCCTTGAAGATCCTTTATTTTCCTACTAGATAATTTGTGAATCAATCTAGCCAAGGGTGCCAAATATTCTACAATATAATAATGGTTTCCTCATATTATCTAGCTAATCAACCATATTATCAGTACTATATCATAAGAGAAATTAAGTACTTAGACATAATTTTTGATAACCAACTATCTTCTCAGTACTATATCATAAGAGAAACTAAGTACATAGACACAATTTTTGACATAGGGATACTAAAATTTCCCCATTAATTTAGTCTCTAGGATAAAATTGATGGCATTGAACCATATTCATCACATTACCAACTAGATGAGGATATAAAGAGATAATTGGATGGTCTGATATTAGTTAAAATAAAGGCTTTACATAATGTGATAGTGAAGTTTGAGGTAATTACATTCATTGGCATACTTTGCAATTTATTTATCAATGACACTATTACTAGAGACTATTTTCACTTTAGATTTCATATAAATTTAGTTGTTAATAGCTATAGGGATGTTTTTACAAGTATTTACACACACTAGTGCCTGAAATTACTTATAATTAAGTTGTATCCAATGCTTGGTTAGACTAAAACATAGTCAAGAGTAAGCTCAAATAGTGGATGGTGAAGGGTAAGAAATTAAATATTTGATGGGTTGTGTCTTTGGTACCCATAATAAAATTTTGGTAAGGAATTATGATATCCATGTCCATTTTGAACATTTTGAATGGGTTTTCTATTATCACCTATGTACACAATGTGTAGGTATCCTTATTAGACATAATTATGACTTTGAATATAATTGTAGAACTTGGATAGGTTATTAGTGTCTAGCTTAGGGCACTAATGTTCAAGGTTTGGTGAAAATCCATCTGATGGGAATTCTTGCATGATGTCTTATGTATTATATGCAATCATTGGGTGGTGAACACAACTTATGGGTAACCTTGGGAGACATTTATGGAATATGTAAAAATAGGGTATGAGATGGTTTCTCCCTATTCCATGTCTATATATTTAGGGCATAAATAAAAAAACTTGTAAAATGAATATACCCATTGGTGTACCATTACATTGATGGGTGTTCAATATATATTCTTTTGAAAAATATTAGACACAACATTGTGAAGAGGGGGGACTATTGTTACTATCATAATTATATTGTAATCAAGATTGCGGGAGCCATGGATCCTTGTCTAAATTTACCTTATTTTATCACTAAGAAATTAATAGATAAGGAAATAGATTTATAGATATATAATGTGGATGAGGATTTAAGTGTCAAGCACCAAATTACTATCATAAGGTCTATTTGAGACTTAGTTGGACACAATATTCATTGAGGAGGCACCTTAATTTAGTGGGGAGGATTAAAACATAATATGGGTTGATTCAAAAACTATTCTATGATTGGGACCCTAGAAACATCGTTAGACAATACCTAAATGATCCGAGTAAGAAGGGAGTCCACATTCCTTAGGGAAACATGAGTTACAAGAATGATCCAATTTTTTTTAATATTGTATATGACTCTGAGGTTTATACTAGGATAAATCATCATAGAAGGCCTCTAGTTTTATCCATAATAATTCAATATGATCTTTTGATCATCGTAAAAAAAAGAAATAAGATAGTGGAGATGGAAAACAAAGCTAGAAGACATCAATGGCCCCAACCACATACTCAATTATCACCTAAACATGGTCACCTTATCTATCCATAAAAAAAATATAGACCATTCGAGGAAGGTGTCCATTAAGGGGAGGTAGATACCCAAATAATAAGTAACATTATTAAGGAATTTCCAACCCCTCAGCCATCAATTATAGTGAAGTCTCTTGCAACAAATACAAAAGCTTAATCTCTTATAAGTGGACAAGTGAGAGAATTTTATTTGAAACTTTTGACCCTATTGACTATTTTTAAATATGTAAGTCTCCCTATATTCTTAAAAATTTATTTTTTCCCAATGACTTCTAAAATTTTATTCTTAGTACCCCCATACTTTTCACATATGCTTTCTATAATTATAGTGTCTATGCCTCCTACTTTCCCTATGATTTATACTTCACTTACACCTTATAATGTTGAAGTGTATTCATCCCCAAATCCTTCCACTTTATGGAAAGTCCCCACAATTACTAATAAATCCATTCTCACTTATAAAAGGAATCCCAAGACTCCTTCATTTTTACCTCTAAATGTACAATTAGAAGAGAGACCTAGTGATCACCCATTTTCTAAAGGTCATCTTCTATATGTGGAATTATAAAAGGAAAAAGAAGAATTAAAACAAGGAAAAAAATAAATGGAACCTATAGAGGTCTTGGATAGTGATGAAGAAGACAAAAGTTGGGGAATTGAAGAAAAGTTTGTGTCTAGGGAAGACACTGATCCTAAAAAAGAAAAAAATTCTCTCAAGAAATAAATGAAGAGGAATTTAGAGATACATAGATATTATGATAGGAAAGAGGAGTGTGTATGCACAATATTTATAGACTTTTATCAATTTCTTATGTTTTAAATCTTTTAGTAACCCATCTGACTCAATCTCTCTAGGTGCATGCTTTAAGGGGTACATTAGGAAAGGGGTTGGAAGACCTTTGGTGATTCACAACATTGTTGTCTCTTATTACCATATTATTCCCTATCCATTTAACTCTTAGAAACATTCACTAAGCTATCTCTCCTTCCTTTCACATTCCTCTAGTATTTTCCTCTTTCTATCCTTCTTTCCCTTGCTTAGTACCCTTTTTACTTGTTTAGTAAGATAGGCTAACTTGGTCGACCTCTCATAGTCTAGGGTCACTTTAGATCTTTAGGCCTAGTTTCTATCTAGTCAACCTAGCATAAACATTAGGCTTTATCCAAAAAATATGCTAGGTCAACCTAGTTGACCTAGCACAACTAAGATGTTCAAGTGATATTTGGGTTAGATACTCCTATATATACAAGGTCATTTCAGTCATTTTCATATCAATGCAATTAGGAGTTATTATTTGCTCATGCTTCTTCACAATCTGCTCTTTCACCATTCTACTTGAAGAGTCTTAGCTTAGGTTTCTTATTTGGAGAATCTTAGTCTTATGGATAGGTCTTGGATTCTTTGGCCTAACACAGTGATCCTTATGAACCATAAAAATCTCTTGAGAATCCCCATTGGCCAAGGAAGAGATTAATTTTCAATTGGTTCACATTCAAGTAATTATATTCTAACTTTGTTCTCCTCTCTTTTAGTAGATATAAGTAGCATAAAGGTTGGCTCGAATAATATTACCCCTCATATTTCATGTATTAGGGTGTTACCCATACTTACTTTATTTGAATTTCCCTATACATGTATTTGATTTATTTTTATCTAACCCCTTACTTTTTGCCACAAGCTTTGGTGAGCACTAGATTAGTTTATTTTATTATTTATTATCGTAAGTGAATATAGAAAAAATAGGACTCTTTTAGGGTTGTTGTGTGATTGTGTTAGACTATAGACTTTGGGTCTCTACCTAGCATGATATGCTATGAAAAATGATACAAGTGATGCCCTAATTATGTCTAGTGGATCCTCATATTGGTCATGCTCCCACTTAAAAAGTAAATGTCTCAATTGGAAGTGTAGGTGTGATCTATCTTATCCAATCTAGGATTGATTCATGTGCACCATGAAATTCCATTTTCATACAGAGTGTAACAAAAAAAAGGTGGCTTAACATCCACTAGATTATTAGTGGAAGATAGCATGCTAGAATTAAAGATATAATCTATGTTGAGATAAAACCCTATTATAATAATTACTAACACACATGAAACATGTGTGTGTGTGTGTGTGTGTGTGTGTGTGTGTGTGTGTGTGTGTGTGTGTGTGTGTGTGTGTGTGTGCGTGTGTGCGTGTGTGTGTTTTATATTATTATGAAGACTTAGATTTTCACTCTATTTTTAGCATATATATGTTTATGTTGTAATTACTTAATTTTAGATATTCATTTTATTTATATCCTTTACATTCATATTGTGCATAAGTTCTAAAATTAGAAATGTAAATTTAGACTCAACTTAGATAATGAGGTAACCCATCCCCAAGATTATTTTTACTTTTATACCCTTGATTAGAAAGGGAGGATAATTTATTATGGTTAAGACAAATTATAAATATGAAAGGTTGTTCTACAAAATGTTTCTTGATGTGTAATTTTATATTATTTTCCAAATCTATGATTCATTGAAGAAAAATAATTTTGGTATTTTAGTCTATATGTTTTGTAGTAGCGTTATTATAATATAGTTATTCATATATTTAAGTAGCTAATTTTAATGATTTTTGTTTAATAATCATAATATCCCTTTGTAGATGTGTAATTATAATACTATAAACATAACAACCTTTGAATATATCTACTAAAGTTCACTATATTTCATTTCTTTACAATATGAATTGTGTTTGTTTGACGTGTATGCCAACAATAACTTGTTTCCAACATTAATTTTATGACTACTTGTCTAATGCATAGATTCAAATATATTTTAGAATGATTTCATTTGAATTTGATTCACAAAACTTATATTTTTACCTATCATTATTTACTTTTGATTTTTCCCTCCTTAGGTTAGTTCACCATTTATCCATCCATCCATCTCATATAGGTCTAGATTCACATCATATCTGAACCATCTGAGATAAATAATTGATTTGCTCAGTACTTTTCCAATACAAGGTTGTTTATAAACCCCAATACCTATAAATTTATGCTTTAGAGTGAATATTTTTCATCTATCCTAGAATGTTAGAGGATACCATGTAATGTTCTTTAGTGTTCATAAAACCCACATCAACAATACTGACTAGTCACTAGTCCCTAAATAATGTTTCTTCTATGACAAACTCTATGATGTTCTTACAGGACTCAGCCATGAATATTTATGAGATTATGGTTCATCTGTAACCCTCATAGTTTCATTGTAACTAGTGTGAAAAGTTTATACTATTTTTACCATTAAGAAAAAAAAACTTTTCTTAAGGGATGCATCTAACTACCTACAAGATTAGATTTTGGGAGATGATGGATGGTAGGATAAGTTAATTTTTTCATTTATACTCCAATATAAATATTTTTGTAAATATGATTAATTGATTGGACATGCATTATAAAAGTTATGTTATATTGATTAATTTCTAGTCCTTAAAGGAAGCTTTTAGATATAAGAGAAAAATTGACACCGTTTCTTCATCATATTGAGTAGAAGGTAATCCTATATATAATTATTATATAACTCCCATATGAAAATTTAAGAGCTTATGGTTCATATGTACCTCTCATAATTTCACTACAACTATTGGGTAGAATTTGTTTTATTTTACCCCTAATGTAAAAGAATATTCTCTATAGGTATGTGTCTAGCCACCTCTATGTTTCAATTATAGGGATAAATGGAGGATGTAAGAATTTCATTCCATTTTTATATTCACATTTTTATGTGTTTGTGAACATGATTCATTGATTGGATGAATAGATCAAAAGTTTCATGTTATACTAACAACATTTGGTCCCTATATCAAGTTTTCACTAAAGAAAAAATAGGATTTTGTTTATTCATTCTTATTATTTGATAATGATTTAAATTTTTAGGTAATATTGGTGTATTATTCCTATTTTATTTAAAGGGTCTGAGTAGTATAATCAATAAATAAATATGGAATAATCAATCTATTGATTTTTATAAATTAGATTATAATTTAAACCTTTCTAAAAATAGTAATAAGCGATAGAAAATAAGACTTAGCTATAAATAAACTGATATGGTAGAGATAAGGTCTAAAATTCACTATGAAGGAATGGGATACTATTGTACACCAAGATCATAGTTTCATTTTATAATTGGATAAGAACACCAAAAGTAGATAGGAGTGGCACCAATACTATAGTTTACGTCTATCACTTCTGTCTAGGAGATCTAAGCTTTATGTATTGTGTTCACTATGCATGTGTGACCCTATCTATGAAGTTTCAGTAGATGGAAGTATGTAGAGCTCCCTATACATAATTTTTTTTCTTCAAACTCTAGATTCCTTTGTAATTTGACCAACTTTGAGAAAGAGGGGGCGTTAGTGTGTCTAAAATTTACTGAACATGTATCCACACCCTTATGTGGGCACACTACCTACATACTAATAATTTGAATAGGGATCAAGCCATATGTATTTCTCCCACTTGATGTGATTTATGAAATAGAGTGTCTGAATATGTAAAATTTTAAACTAGAGGTGCTTGAGGTGGCTAGGAATTGGTGTAAGGATTTGAATAAGCTTTTAACTATATTGGGTAGTTGTATGTAGAGAATAAGGAATATTACCTAAGTAGTCTTGCTTGTATTCTTACTTAGTGATAATTTCCAACCCTTTCCAAATTATCTTTGAATGGGATTCTATAGGGATATATTGGTCATGGGTTAAATGTGCTCACATTAGGATGACAACGTGAAGGATGGGAAATCAGAATAAATTGACCATTGGGGCCAAAAATAAAATTAGATAAGAGCACCAAAAGTGTATAGGAGTGATAATGACACTATAATCCAAGGGTGGCACTATTGTCCTAAGCTAATGGGGCCTAGGGGGATGGATTAGTCATAGAAAGAGGGGTCTATCTCAGTTTGGATCAAGTTTGGAAGGCTATAGATGACTAGGAATCAGAAAATGGATGCCTATGTGGGTCATGAGAATAAGCAAAAGGGACCTATGGGTTGGGTGTCACAAGCCACACTCAAGTTACCAATTTTGCATTTTTTATGAAAGCATTTCTCCCCTTTTATTATATTCATGCATGAAAGCAAAATAATAAGAGAAAGGAAAAATATAAAGTGTACCTAAACTTACCTACAAGGGTGAAGCTCATGAAGCTATATGATGCTAGGTATGCAAAGAGAGAGCACACTATAAGGTGTGAATTTATAATAAAAACAAAGAGTAGATCAATTCTTATTAGATATGTTATATTTAAAATAAGAATGTATAAAGTTGGGTAATAGAGAGAGGAAAAAAGGAATGAATACAACTCATCCTAAATGTGGATCAATATAAAACCTATTGTCATGTTGAGTGATGTTGAGTAATTTTAGTTATTTGTTATACCAAGATTAATATCACAAATAGAGATGATTACTCAATTCCTTGAGAGTGGCTCAAGAATGCAAAGGCTATCCCTTTTGTAACATCATCACCAACTAAGTGAATCTAGGTGGTCATATATATGTTGATAGATATTTGGACTTTGTGTCTAATCCCTTTGAGTAGGTGGATGAAGAATACAAAGGCTAGATAGACATTTGGATCCATCATTACCTCATAAAGTGAAGCTATAAACTAATATCAGTGCGAAATGTGTGTTGTATGAGATGAGTCCTAAAGCCAATCAATGTACTATGATATAAGAATGTTGGCATGGATATCCAAATTTATAATAGAAACTAGTCGACTCTAAAAGATGGAGATTAGGCTTGTATGAAAGCCACTCTAAAACTAGTGCACTAGGCTTATATGAAAGCCACTTTGAAATGTGGAAATTAGGCTTATATGAAAACCACTCTAATATGATGCCAACCACCTGTAGATGGAATAAGGAACATAAATACTAATAATGTATGGGTAATACTAAACTGAAAAAGAAAATAAAATAATGTGTCACACACATTGCCCCTAATCACTAGCGTCTAAAACATGGATTATGATCTGAAAGTTATACCAACTACCATATATAAAACTAGAAGTGAGAGCCATCATTCCATGTGTGATTCCCCCTATATCTAGACTCTCTAAGTAAAATTTTACTAAAAACTATTTAATTTAAACTAGTTTGATTGTGCAAAATTGTAGTTGAACCTACTTTTCTACCTACTTCTAGAAAGTCTAGGTTTTTTGTTATTTGTATAGGAGCACTAAAAATGGACAATAGTGGCACCAGTGATGTAGTCCAATCTTGGTGATATTGTTTTGGCCTAAATTTGATGACTATTATGATATTCTCACTATCTACCTTATCTGTTGTGACTGGTTTGATGTCTAGTTATTATTCTAGGTGTTTTAAAAGATAGATTTTTGATTGTTAAGAGATCTG
>JARHVA010002013.1:1850000-1882500 GCA_037957365.1 Torreya grandis | reverse complement strand
AACTATGGTTTGAAAAATGATTATTTTAAATTTACTATGAAATTTAAAGTGAATTTCTAAGTTAGATATGTAAGTAAAAAAATCAAAATTTTATTAGAAAATTTGTGATTTAAGGATACCTAGTAGATGCCACTATGGTTTTGAAAAATAATTTTTTTTTAAAAATTACTATTGAAGTTTTAAATTTGAAGTGAATTTTTATTTAAATATGCATGTAAAAAATCAAAAATTTATTAGAAAAGTTGTGTTTTAACAGGACCTAAGATGTGCCACTAGAGTTTAAAAAGAATTAATATTTCTAAAAATTACTATTGAATTTTGAAATTTGAGGTGAATTTTTTATTTTAATAAGGTAGTAAAAAATAAAAAAATTATTGGAAAATTACTGGGAAAATATTGGGACCTAGTATTGGCAACTAGGGTTTGAAAGAAAATTATTTTCAAATGACTACAAAATTTTAAAATTTAATGCAAGTTTTTTATTTTATTATGAAGGTAAAAATTAGTAGGAAATTTACCCTAGGGTTTTTGAGGTTTATATTCACAAATAAAGTAAGTCAGGCTCACCAAATGATTTAACAATTTTTGGAATATTGGTGTATTATTATTAATCTATAAAAGGTTTTAGTAGTAAAATTAGTAAATAAATACGAAATAATTAATTTATTGATTTTTATAAATTATATTGTAATTTTAACCTTTCTATAAAAAATAATAAGTGATTAAAAAATAAGACTTAACTAGAAACCTATTGATATGATTAAGACAAGGTCTAAAATTCACTGTGCAAGACTAGGATACTATCTCAAACCAAGAACTAACCTTCAATTTATAATTGGATAGGAGTGTTTATTGTGGACAGGTGTGGTTTTGGCATTATATTCCACCTCTTCCACTATTATCCAAGATATTTGAGCTTTTTAGGTTTTGTTTATCAAGCCTGTGTGACCTTGTCTATAGAGTTTCTATAGTTGGAAGTCTATATAGCTCCTTATACAAAAAAATTTGTCTTTAAACCCTAGAATTCTTTGTAATTTGATCAAATTTGAGATAGAGGGGGAGGGGATTAGTGTGTTTAAGATTCAATGAATGTGTATCCCCACCCCTTATGTGGGCATGCTATCTACATACCAATACTCCGAAGAGGGTTCAAACCATATGTAGTTCTCACACTTGATGTGATTTGATAAATAGAGTGTATGAATATTCAAAATAATAAACTAGATGTGATTGAGGTGGTTAGTGATTGGTATAAGCATTTGAATAATCTTGTAAGTGTATTGGCTAGTTGTATGCATAGAATAGGGAAAATTAATTGAGTAGTCTTTCTTGTATTCTTACTTAGTGATAATTTACAACCCTTTCAAAATGATATTTGAATGTGATTTTATAGGGATGTATTGGTCATGGGTTGAATTTTATCACATTAGGCTAATAATGAGGATGGGGAATTGGAAAAAACTGATTATTGGGGCCAAAAATAAACTTGGACAAGAGCACCAAAAATGGATAAGAGTGGCACCAATGTTATGTTATAAGTGTGGTTCTATTATCATAAGATTATGACGTTTGGTACAATGGATTAATCATTATAAAAGGGGTTTGGCTCAGCTAGGATCAAGTTTGTAAGGCTATAGATGACTAAGAATTACAAAAAGGATGCCTATGTGGGTCATGAGAGCAATCAAGAGGTACCTATGGGTTGGGTGTGACAAGCCACACACAAGTTACCATTTTTAAAAAAATTATATGAATAAAAAATATAATCCTCCATGGGATTCCTATAGTATTCACCCATGCAAAAATAAATTCTTTGTTTTATTTCTATCCATCAAACTTTCACTACTATAGTTATACAAATTTCATACTGATTTTAGCCTTGTGAACAAGAAGTTTTGTTTAGGTACGCATCATAAATCCTATAAGTTTCAAGTATAATGGATGATATAGGGTGGAAAAATATTATTATTTCATCTATGCAACCATTTTGGTGCATCCATAAACATGGTTCTTTGATTCTACGTTTGGTTTAAACATTATGCATTATGTTAACCAATTTTTTTGTCCCTAAAATAAAATTTTGCTATGAGATAAAATGTGTCATAATTTATTAATCATCGTTAGTAGAAAAAAATAGTTCTATGGGTGATTATAATAATACACCTTTAAATTTAAGGAGATTGTAGTTCATCTCTAGCACTCATGGTTTTACTACAACAACTATAAAACCTTTTTACCATTTTCCGTTAAGAATAAAAAGTTTTATCTTAATGGATGCATATTGTTCCCTACAAGTTTAGATTTTAAGAAATTATATAAGGAATACAAAGGTAATTATTACATTTATACACCCATACAAATGTGACCAAGAATATAATTTTTTCAAATGGACATGTGATATAAGAGTTGATCTTTATAGTGACTAGATTTTGTCCCTAAAGAAAGTTTTCATTATGAGATAAAATGTGTTTCCATTTATTCCTTATCTATAGTTTAAAATATTAATTTTGATCTTGCTTAGGAGACTCTCCCATGTGACTTTGATATCTTACTATTTGTCTCCACTTCTCAAAATTTAACTCCAATGGCTACACAAAGTTCATACCATTTTCCCCTTAGGGATGAGATGATTCTCTTCAGTGATGCATCTATCCACCTAAATATTTTTATTATGGGGGCTGATGAATGGTATAATAAGGTAATTATTTTATTTTTATGCTCATTAATCCGTTATTTTAAATATAGATTATCAATTGATTAGTGGTTCAAATGTTATGCATTATACTAGCCAATTATTTTACCTTCAATAAAATTTTCATTATAATATAAAATGTGTTGTTGTTTATTCCTCATATTTAGTGGAGGAGAATCATCCATAGGGTGTTTATAGTACTCCCTTTGAAATTTTAACTTATAGTTAATATATACCCCTCACAATTTCACTTAAATGAAAACATAAATTTCATTCCATTTCCCCCCTTAATAACGAAAAGTTTCTATTTAATGTTAAGATTGACTACCTCAAAGTTTCAAGTCAATGGGTCTATGTAGGAAAAACAAGGGGGTGGATGGAAAATAAACTCTAGGGTGTGCTTCAAGGATTTTCATGTATAAATTCAAGAGTTTATGATTCATATATGTAGATTTAAATCACATTTTAAACATGTTTAGTTTTCAAGATGCATGTTTCAAAGACCATAAGAAACAACTTCTCAAGCTGATTGAAGCATGCCATAATTATACTCTTTTTCTACACATAGTTTCTAAACAAAAAAAAGTAAAGATAAACATTTTTTTATCTATTTATTGGCACAACCATGCTATCAATATTTATTTATTTATGATTAATTCTAATAAGAATAATTTTAACGATAAAAACAACAAATAATAATATAGATATATTAAAAGAAAATTTGTATACATAGATTATAACAATGTTGATTCATATACATATTTTAGATAATATGTATGTGTATCCAAATAATGACACAAAGACATATAAAATGAGTATCACTGTACAATCCAAAAAAAAAAGGATATAAGAAATGGGACATATAATCATACCAAGTGGGTCTTATATGAATACTAGGTGGGCCATATAATCATAAAAAATTATCTATATTGACATACAAAATAAAATTAGCCTAAAAATACCCCTAAAACTAAAACTATATCTCCTATGTGGTTTTAAATACATTATGCATTATCACCCTAGCTTTATAAATTAGGGTGTTGGATGTTTCATTATGGGGAGAGAATCTCCTCTCACCTTTTAAAGTATAAAATATATATGACACAATCTCAAAACATTATTACATTTTCACAATATAAAATATAGAAATAATGCATTAAAATGATGTATGGAAAATGATGGAGTTGTCAAGAATAAATTTGTTCAACAATGTGTTTGTTGACTCATTGCATGTCACCTAAAGGGGTGTTTATAGCTACGTGACCTCAAATATAGTATTGATTGTGAATATTATGGATCATAAATATGATGTTATATATACGTATACAAATATAAATATTATGTAGAGTATCTTTAATTGAAGTCAAAAAATATAATTTTAATGTGTTCTCACTAGTCTCTACCTCTAAATCAAGTGGAACTAGGGAGATAATAGACCTTGAGACACAACTTCAACACTAGTCACAAGTTTCTATGATCCATTAAGGATACCCATAACATCTCTCATCATTTTTAAAAGGAAAAAATGAAAGGTGTCAATTATGAATCAATTCAAAGTGTAAATTATTCCTTCTACATAAATAGAGAAAGAGAATAGTGTTGACCTATAAATACAATTTTTAATGATATCATCATATTTATATAGTGTAGATAGGGTACTAATAACATATATCATCATCTATATAAAAAAAATGAAATATAAAAATTTCATAACCTATTTAAGATAAATTAAAATTATTCTTTATACATAAATATAGATAAGAGGGTGATAGAATGAGAAATATATTTATAATGATAGAGAGTTAGATATAGATAGAGAATAAGTGAGTGAGAATGAGATAAATAGAGTATATAATGTAATATTCTCTCTCTCTCTCTCTCTCTCTCTCTCTCTCTCTCTCTCTCTCTCTCTCTCTCTCTCTCTCTCTCTCTCTCTCTCTCTCTCTTCATTTTTCTTCCTATGAATCTATCCCTCACAAGAGGATAGGGAAGGACAAATACACAAACACACCAATACTATGGTGTATACAAAATATTAAAATAATATATCAACTTGACAATTTATTTTCAAAAAATGAGTATAGAGTACTATAGTGCTAATCATAGCCTCAACAACGAAACCAAACTAGCTAGACTACACATCATATAAGTTATTATATATATAAACAACACATGAAAGATAAAATATTATAAAATTAATTAAATAAATAAAAATATACAAATATTACCTTAAATACATAAACAAATTATAATTTTTTACATGTGTTGATTCATATGGTGAAGTAAATATGTCTTGCATATCTAGTTGTGTGTTAACTTAAGGTGATGAATAAATTATAGATGTCATATATTATTGTGTAATAGTGTCCTAAAGTGTCAATAAAGTTAAATATGACATATATTATTATGTATTAGTGTCCTGATAGATGTGAGTATAGTCTTAATGGGTGTGAATATTAGATTCAAAAATGTAATATTTTTATGTATAACTTGACCAAGTGGTCCATCAACCTTGATTCAACATGATGTGAAATGATGTACATAAACTACAGGATGTATGTTGGTTGTGCTGCTACATGAAGCATGAATAATAATAAGGACACTACTAGATGTGCCACCACTTATAACCCATTTAAAAGTCTTGAGTTTCTACATCCCCTATTCAATCATAAATAGGTGAGACTAATAAGTACTTTAAGGTTATCCTTATATGTACTATGATTCCATATTTCTAGGATGGAAGTGTGTGATATTGTCTTTTTATATCTTTATTGGTGGTTTTGGTCTTGCTTGGAAAATGTCTATTAAATGAAGACCTACCTCTCCTACCATGGGATGCCTTCATGTTAATATAATTTTGTATTTATTTGATAACAAAATAATAATAAATATTTATCAAAAAATACAAAGGAACTTCATTTTTATTGTAAATAGGTTAATCAAACACTTTACACCACTATCCAATATTTTTTTTAATCTATGTATGAATACACCAATCAATTCTAATATTTTTATAACTTGTTAGTGGTAGTTCAGTGTTTTTGTGCATATGAAATAAACATATAATTATTATAAAATTTAATATTTTTATATTTAATGACTTCATATGACTAATTATCAAAATAATAATGCTCCAATACCTCTCTTTGATGCAGTATTGCATCAGGTGAGAAAGTGACATTTCCCACTTATTTATAAATGGCCTCCAATGTATCAACAAATGAATTATGTGCACTACATTTTTATAGTAATACAAAATATTAATGATAATATCCAAATACATTGAATCATAATAATGTGTCCCATATTTTCACATAAATAAGTCACATACACTTACAATCTACCCTTAAAATATCTTAAGTTTGGGTCACTAATATTAATCAAATGTATGTGTTTTAACTTATATATAAAAATATAGTGCATACAGTTTTTTCAAAAAAAGTCATTAAGTATTTCTTAGCATTTATTTTACAATTATTTTAAAAAAATGTCTGCCTAGTGGGACACAATATTATTCTCTCAGCTAAATGTTGCTACTCTATATTATATTGTTGATATTATTTTACTTCTCATATGAAGTTAAAATGATAGGGGTTTTCATTAGGGTTTTTATGAATTTTTATTCAAACAATGGGTCCATAAAATAAAGAATCTAAAACTATACAATATAGCATCTATATTAGGTAGTTAAGGATTTCATAAAAAAAATAGTAATAATAATTTGAATGATCCATTGCCTTCTTATTATTATAAAAATGAATGAAAAAAATACCATCACAAACCCTAAGCATTCCCTAAGGAAAAAGAAAACATACCAAGCACTATAATTAAAGTGTAAATTTTTGGTGGATATATTTTGAGAAGAAAATTTTAAACAAAGTTTTAGTGCCCAAAATTACACTGAAGCAATTGGGTCTTTGTTAGGTATACAATCCTATGTCCAATTTGAGTCGAGTATTGATGCCTAAGTCCTTAGCCTAATTTTTGTTTTCAAATGTTCACTGAAAGGTCAAGTTTGTGTTAAATTGGCTCAGTGTTATTTTGTCTTTACTTAGTATGTACAAATACTTATTTATTTTGGAATTTTTATCCAAATAAAAAAGGTTCATAGGTCAATTTGTTTCAAACATTTTTGTTAGTGGAAAAAAATATTGTAGGTCCATTTGTTTCATACTTTTATCCATGGAAAAAATTCCAAAGGGTACTTTTCATTCGGTTATTTTTCCCATGCAAAAATCCTGACAAAAGTTTAATTTCTTTGGCAAAATCATAAAGTCAATTTCTTCAACAGGAGTGTAAAGTTTAATTTATTTGAAAAAAATGTAAAGTTTAGTTTTTTTAGGGAGATTTTTTTAGATAAAATGTATGAAACAATTATCTTGGCAAAGACAAAAATGTTTAAGATTGAATTGTTATAGGAGAAGTGTCTGAGAGAGTTCAATATTTTCAAAAAATTGTCTTGATAAAAAATGGCCTATGAGTAGAAGTGCCAAGAACAAAAAGCCTAAAATAATTATTGTCAAGACAAAAATTCCAAAGATAGGAGTCTCAAGGACCCAAAGGTTGAATAAAAATAGGGATGTCAAAGATTAAAATGTCAAATATAAAGTTCCTAAAAGATAAAGACCTAGTATAAATTCCCTGAGCTCAAAACTTGGTTATTTTCCTTGTTTATTTTAAGCCAATCACAACTGAGTTAGAGAATCACTATCAAATGTTATGAATTTATATAGAGGAAGATGATCTAGTGGTGCATGAAAAATGTTGAATAGTAAAAATTTCCAAAAGCCTCAAGAGAGTGTCAAGTGTCACCATCTCAATGGACTACCTAATGATACAATGGTATACAAGGGTCAACAAAGTCAACAAAAGCTCCATAGGAACATGAAGAGGACATGTTTTGAATTCTCAATGAGTGGAATGAGTAGTGTGATGATCATTTGAATGTTTATGATGTCCATGTGAACATCTTTTAATGGTCATCTAGATGTCAAAGTTAAGCTCCAATTAATACTTACCATTTATGACTTAAATTTAATGGTCAAACAAATGTCAAAGACCTTGATGTGGGCATCAAATGATGGGCATATAGACATAAAATTTAAGTAATAAAAGGAAATTATCTATTGGAGCTTAAATTTAACAGTCACATAAATGTCATTGATTGTCACATTGACATCAAATGATAAGTGTGTAAACATCAAATTAATCCATAGTAGACAACCAATGGTGTTTAATCCTACAGAATTAGGTTGGTCTATGTTTGATTATGAAAATAAAGATTGATGGTGTGAGTGGAAGCTAACTTGTCAAATATTTGGTCTAAATAATGATCTAACATATTGTCAAATGACACTAATCTAGGTTGAGATTGATTGTATAGAGTGTATAAAACCTATAGATTCTCTAGGTGTCATGATCTCAGGAGGTCTTGATGGAGATCTAATGTCTTGTAAAAAAAATTAATGTTGAGTGGATGCTAAGAGCTTGTAGAGCTATCAGGTGGCATGCTTATGTACATCATGCAAACAAGGATCCACATTTCAAGTTAATGAATGAAGTGACATGGTGATGCCACATTATCATGCACATCATATAAAGAATAGGACCCTATGAAAACTAGTTGGCATAGCTTTCACTAATGGTAGCAAGTTGATTAGGCTAAATAGTAAATGAGGTGTGTTGACTCTAAAGGAAATCTAAAGATGATAAAGCACTTATAACTTATTGACATTTTTTATATAATTTTCACATGCTATTATGAAGGGGTTTATGCTCACATAATTGATGATTTGGTGTTGACCTCAAATAAAGATTGAATAAGAAGATAAAATTAATTTTTTTTAAAATGGAACGATCAATGTTCAATGCATTACAATTTAATCTAGATTTTTTAATCCCTTATGCATTCATTTGAAGATTGTTAGCCCAGAAAATTTATAACTTGTAAATTAGTGAGAGGGACCAAAATTTGGTCAATTAAGTCAAACGTTAAAATAATGCATTATTTTCATTAAAATATATAAAGCAATCCATAAAAGCCTAAATGCAAATAAATAAAAATGTGAAAATGCAATTTGGAGCCCAAAAGGTAAAGAGTTGAAAATGACCTGTGTCTTCTGCATTGTTTCATTATTGTGCTTGTCCAAGTTCCTCCATGAGAAAGAAATTGAAGGATTGTAAATCCAAGGTGGGCCACTCCAAAGAAGATCATTCAAAGGGACATGGATAAAAATATTCCTAGGGAATCATTGTAAATCAAGTTGTTCCATGTTGTGCATGAGAGGGAGGGCATCTATCCAAAAGTTTCTAGCTACATAGTTAAGTGATCGAGAGCATCCCCAGGTAGTTGAACATAATGAAAGAATTTTTTTGGCCATCTACCATGAATATCTCCTTCCAACTTAAGTGAAAGTCATCTCCTACCATGAAAATCAAAAGATGTGCTCCAAATCTTCATCATTCCTTGTAGAGGGACTATTGCACATAAGTGTGTCCCACTTGGTGTCCAAGTGCATCCAAACCCAAAAATAAATTAGGGTTTGAAAAAAACCCTTCATTAAAAGTGGGTTCATATGTACCCCATTGATTCAAACCCCCACATGTACATTTTTAAGGGGGTTCGAGTGAAGGGGATCAAAGGTTTACTTTGTCATTTGATTAGTTTTTGATTAATTTTAATGATATTTGGGGGGGTTCAAATGAACCCCCTTCATTAGAACCCCATGTGGCATAAAATACTCATTCATTGAATTGGAAAGCTATTATTGGACTAAAATTACCACTTTGACTGCCATGTATTAGGATGAAAATAAAAATAAAAATATGTGGCTCTACATATAAATAGGTATTTTTATGAGTTTTCTAATAATATGTTTTTTTTAAAATTTTTAATAATATTAAATATTTATTTTGATTTATTTAGTAAAATATACTTATTTATAAAATGAAGTACCATATGTTTTGAGGCACTGGGAAAAATAAGAGACTATGGAAAAAAAATTAAAAATATCAATGCACTCAACTTTAATGTCATTATTCTAATGGTGAAAAAATTTGTCTATTTCAACATATATACAAAAAATATTTTTGTGGAGAAAACATAAGAATTGATATAACTTGCCTTGATCATTAAAAAATTAATAATTTTTTTTAATCAAAAAATTATTAAAAAATAATCTTAAGAAAATATTATGTTTTGAGAAAATTATGAGGGAAAATCAAGTACTCAATAAAACATTTTGTACATGAAACATACACACTCTGTGTATTAGGTATTAAAAAATTAATCTTTAATTTTTATTATTTTTTCCTAAAAATAATAAATATAATCTAGCTTAAAATGAAACATTTCATTAGTTTACACCATTTTCACATTTTGTATAGTTAAGTGACTATTGTCCATACAAATTGAGAAATGTTCACATTTTCATTTTTTGCTAGCCCTTTTGTACCAAAAAGTGGGACATCGTATTATGCTTCAATCTAAAGGTAGTTAGAGTTATGATTTTTCTTGCAAATGGATAAAGATTTCAGGCATGGTAAGGGAATATTTTCTAGTTTGAAGCATCTTGGTGGAATTCAAAGTTTGTTTTATAATTTTGTATATTATGACCCACAATCCCAGATTTCAAAATATATAAATAGGGGTTCTCTTCTATTAAAGGTTGTTGTTAGTCATTTTATTAGGTTTTGATTTTCTATAAGTCTAATTTTTATAAGACTTATGGGATTAATTACTGTTTGTACATTTTGTCTCACTTGTTAAGGAGGTTGCAGCTATACAATGATTAGAAAGCTTTGAGAGCATGTTTATGTCTCTCCCTTGTCAAAAGAGAATTATCACCATGCTTGTCCCCATGGAAGTATTTTGAAATAATGATGTGTATAATGTTTATTTATAGGTTAATGAAAATGCTTTTGGTTCCTTATTGCTTCCTATAGATGAAGTGCAGTGACATGTTTTGTAAGAATTATTGATTGGACATTTAGCTTTGTACTAACTATTGGTTGTCACTTTGAGCATATATTTAGATTATAAATTCTTTCTACATTAATTTAGGATAACCTTTTGAATAACTTGTCAAGGCACCCTAAGTTTATGTATTTGATAGGGAAAAGCATTTTAAATATTAGTTTTATTGTATATTCTAGTCTCTTAGGGATCATTTGGTATTTACCATTATCTTGCATTTGAAGTTTTTCTATATCTTTGATAAGGAATATTGTCATGAAATATTGTAAGATACCCTAATATTTTGGAACCACCAACACACCACCCTCCTCCCTTTTAATCATCTAACTTTTCCTACCCTATCCTACCCTTCAATTAATATGCCTCTCACATAATATAAGTGTTATTTTCCTTGAAAAGGCATAAAATCTTGCCTATTTGAAATGTGTTTTTAGTTTATGTTTTAAATCCTAACATTTAAATATTTTATTTGACTCTTATTGTTGAAGATTATATACAATGAAGATTGTAGTCTCTTTCCCATCTATCTTTAGTATATTGTATATGACTTAGAAAAAATTTACATTTCGTGTGACAACCCTTCATGGGTAAAGTGTGCTAACTTGGTTATGCCCTGGTCATATTTGTTCTTTTTGCCAAAAATCCCCATAGAGGTTAAATTATAGAATCTCTCCATGTGAGAAAGTTATCCCATAGGTCTTCTCACCTTGGTTTAAGTAGAGAAAAAATTAGTAAGGAGCTGACCATACCCTTTCTAGGTGCCTTTCAGTCATTTTTTGTATTCGGTCCAATCTTGAGGCTAAACCCTTCCCTAGATATAGTGACATACTAGTAGTTCATCATTACTTTATATTTTCTCTCAAGTATACAATGTCGAGTATATGAGGTGTACAATTGACAATGAACACTCTTCTAATATCTTTCTTAGGAAACACTTATTATCACCCGTGTTGTTGGGGACTCTTGCAAAAAGATGTAAGTATTTCAAGTTTGAAGGTTCTCTACTTTTTATTTTCTACAGTTGGATTATCTTGGCAGTCAATACCATAACACTCCATTGGGAATGTGCTAGTGGTTTTTTAAGGCTTTATAATGGACTTATGTTTTGTTTATTGCAAAGATTTGATTAAGATTACAGATTGGAATCTATTTTTTCCCTTTTGAATATTATTATAAAAAAATTAGTGTCTTTGTTTTCTATTTCATTAAGCTTCAACAAGATTTATTTCAACATGTATCACAAATAGTTTGTTAATTATTATATTCTAGAGCATTGATTCTAGTGGAAACACCATTTTTGTCACTTGCTTTCAAGAAAGGTCAGTGCCTATTTTTAATATTCTACTAAGTTTTAGATTTTAGTATATTCTTGTTTGCAAAGTTGGAAGGATTGAGATAATCTTTTAAAGGTGACTCCTCTAAGAAACTTGTCTCACCATTAACTTTAATCAAAGATGAAGGAGACAAGTTTAGAATCTTATTGAAGGGCAAAGCTCAACTGCAAAGGGTTGTCAAGATTCTAATAAACTTTAAATATTTATTGATCTTATTATTATTGAGGACTATCATAACTCTTCTACTGATTCTAATACACATACTCCTTTTTAATATCTAGGTCCTTCCCAACCAATTGAATCCCCTACCAATTCTAACCCACCAAGTCCAAATCATTCACCCCCACATTCCCTTTGCTATTTGTTTATGAACTCGATATTGAACTAATCATAACATATAGGGACAAAGATAAGAATTAATGCCCTAAATTCCATGTTCCCAAATTTAGGCCTATCAATTTTAAAGAAATGTAAGGCTATCATAATGAAGTCCTAAATGAAGTTAGGAAATGCCTCCCAATGTTTTAAGGGAATAATGCAGTGAGTGGTGATCAACACTTGAGGGATTTTAATAATATCATTAAATATTACGAGGTTGAGTATGAGGATGTGTGCATCAAGTTGTTTATGCACACGTCACATGAAGATGCTCGTGAGTGGTTCAACTCTTTCCCCCCTGGATGCATAAATTTATGGGAAAAGATGAGGAATGTCTTTATAATTTAGTATAGTGAAAGAGTTGATCCCATATTTCTTTTAGTTGAGCTTTAAAATATCAAAAATAATCCTAACAAATGTGTACATTAAATAAATACCCATTTTAATAAGGTCATGATGCAGCTACCTAGAAACATCAAGCCCAGTGATAAAACATGCTTGATAAAGTATTATGGTGCCTTTGAAAATAAGATTGCATATTACTTGTAGGAAAAGGATCTCATGAACCTATGGTTGGCATTCAATATGGCCATCTAGATTGAAAACAACATAAAGGTTTTGGAAAAACCCATAGGCAATCAAGCTGATGTAATATTGCTCAATCCAAAAATGACAGTCCATAAAGACAACCAATTTGGAGGAGACTATCAAGACATTCAAATCTATTTCTAGAGAGATATCCTACAAGATTTCCAAGATTGAGAAAGGGATCCCTCATGTGTCTACTAGTTATGAAAATCCTCCTAATTAAAATCAAACATAAAGAAGGCTTGATTTCTACAATCAAGAGAATGATATAGGGAAGTGGTCTGAACATGAAGAAAGAATAGAGTAGAAAAAGGGGATGGAAAAGAGGTGTCTGATCCTTTAAACACCAAGGAAAATGTTGTGAATTTAGATTTAGACATTGATTGGTGTGACAAGTGCTTCCTTCCACACCCTCCATGTGACACTGATAACAAATTAAAGAAGATTTAGATGAAATTGAGTATGAATCATCCAAATATGAGATTTTTATGTTTGATTGTAAAAGTCCCCAAAAAAGAATGTTTGTATCCAAGCAAATGTTGAATGCTACTATGGCTGATCAGTTTTGAAGTACAATTGAAATGGAAAGTGTCTTGACTTTTAACTTTGCTTGTGATGTTAATATAGCATAAGCATATAAATTACCCATTCATGATTTTAATTTTTTATGCTCCATGATGATTCATAAATATGATGGGGTGATTCCATTAGTTAAGGATACATAGCTATTAATTAATGTAATAGTTTCCCAAAAAAAGGAATATTACTTGAGAAGTATGAAATCAGGGGCTGCTTCAAAAGACACTACCCTTACAAATCCAAATTAAAGGAAACAAAAAAAGATAGAATATTCCTAAAAGCTTCCAAGATAGCACATGTGTCCCAAGATGCTAATCCTAGAGGTGATTCTAATAAGAGCAACAATATTCCCATATTTTCAAGTATTCTTAAGGGTGAAGGTGATTTTGAGACAAATTTACCCTTAAAGACTATTGTGAAGAGTGTTAATAAATTCTATCCTACTCCACTTTAGACATTAAATGATTGCATCCTAGAAGAAGGTATTTTTACCCTTCCACCAAGTATACCTATTCCTTGGTATAGTATGTGTGAGATGGCCCAAGTGTGGAATCAAATAAAAATCATTGTGCCACTTATTGATCTATTATGAATACCTGAATATAGGAAGGACTTTGAATATTTGGAATTTGGTGAGAAATTAGCTACAAATGAAACTAAGTCACCCCAAAAAGTCCCATAAAGAAATGAAGAAACATAACAGGTTATTAAAATTACTTTGGAGGTCTATTTGGGGACTCAATTAGTGGAGAGTCAATTGAATATGGATCCATTTTAGACAACCCTACTGATCAATGGTCTGATTGTCAATAACTATATGTTTTATTCTAGAGCTTCTTGTGATGTGATTTCCATGGGTGTCCTAAATGAGATTGGAGTGAAGATTACATCAACCTTGGAAAATGTTATACCATGGACTCATGAGAGGTACTAGTTTTGAGACAAGTCAAGGGATAATTTTTATAGTTGTTATTTCACCCTGGTAAGTATTTAAATATAGATATGGTGGTTGTAAACTAACGACCTAAGTGGGGGATATTTATATCACAAAAATGGGATGATATCATGGGTGAAAGTGTTTGATGGACCTTTACTATGCCACCATTCCATTGGAGGGTAAGATGATCAAAATTTAAAGAGAGACAAATATGTTGCATGTGATTGAAGATCCAAAACATGCTCTCAATGGAGTGTTGTACACAGATGTTGATCAGCTCATATAATTGAATATATGGTTAAGGTTTATGATGGGAAGGAAACCTTGTTTGGAAAGGACATTATTTAGTTAAAGACAAACACACTTCTAAGGGGATTGGTGAGTTTGGAGGCATCTTTTTATGGAGCTGATATAATCAAGACTAGAGATTCATTTATCTCAAAAGATATGATTGAGTGAAACTTGGGTTCTCATAAGAATCTAAGGAAGGTTTGGTTTGGTACTCACCTAAGTGCAAATGAGAAACAAGTTTACATGCAACTACTTAAAAATTACCAAGATTTCTTAGCATGGTCTTATTATAAGCTAAAAGCATATAGCGAAGACTTATTTTAGTATGTCATATTATTGTAGCCTAATAAAAAACCTTTAGGTAGAAATAGAGGATTATTAACCTTATCTTGGCCACTAATATGATGGATAATTATAAGAAGGTGAGGGACAGTGGTATCATTCAGGCCATAAGGTATTCATCATGGGTGGCAAACTTAGTCCCTATGTGGAATAAAAATGGTGACATCCACTTGGGATTCTTTGAAATATAATTATCCCCTACCCAATATAGAGAACTTACTACAGAGTGTTATTATACCATAGATGTTTTCCACATTATATGGCTTATCTAAGTACAACTAGGTTGTGGTGAAGAAATTTGAGAGACCCAAGACAAGACTGCATTCATAATGCCTTGGGGCAAATATGTATTTATGAGGATGCCTTTTGGATTAATGAATATTGGTGCAATTTTACAACAAGTTATGGAAATTGATTTTGTAAGGATAATTAACTAGTTCATTGTTCTATATCAAGATGACATTAAGTTTTACTCTAAGACTAGAGAAGAACATTTAGAGCATTTAGAAAAAGTGTTGATCAGATGCAGGGAGTTTGGAATTTCATTTAATCTAAAGAAGTGCCAATTTAGAGTATCATGATTGACCTCGAGAGGGTAGAAGACATTGATAAAGTGCATATCATATAGTCCAAGAAGGGAATTGAATCATTCATTGGATAAATTAATTTCATAAGGAGGTTTGTGTCCAAATTTCTAGAGATTAATCTGACTATAAATTTCATGTTGAAGAAGGACCATAACATCAAATGGAAGGAGAAGACCATGAAATCATTGAATGACATCAAGGGAGATTTGAAGTCTTTTCCTATCTTGGCTTACAAAGCCATTTTAGATATTCTCTTTTTCATGATATAATATTTTTATTATTCTATTACAAATGAATGAAGATGATCATGAGTAGGCCATAGCTTTCTTTAAAAAAGCTATGCAAGGTCCTGAACTAAATTATACTATTATGAAAAAACAAGCTTTTCCTCTCTTAAAATTTGTCAAGACGTTTAGGCCTTATATTATGAGTTCAAGGATTGTTGCTTATGTCCCAAATACCATGGTGAAGGACATATTGACTTAGACTGAAGTACCCAGCAAGAGATACAAGTGGCTTAACAAGTTACAAAAGTATGACACGGATATTCAAACCACCAAATTAGTGAGAGGTATGGGTATAGCCAACCTTATGGCTGAGGCCAATGTTAAAATTGTTGAGGTAAACACTATTTTTATTAAGGTTAATGACTCTTTGAGTCAATTTAACATGTCTCTGTGGTATAAAGATATTGTTTACTAATTGCAAAATCTGAACTATCCCCCCTAACTTGGATATTAAAATAACTCTCAAACTTGTCTCCCAAAACTACCTCTTAACTAAGAATGGAATAGCATGGAAAAATCCACATGAGGTTCCCCTAAGATGTGTGATGGAAAAACAAATTGTTGACCTGATTCAAGACTTCCATAGTGGAGTATGTGGTGGCCATTTTATACCTAAGGATACAACTCATAATATTTTGAGAGATGGTTAATGGTGGTCATCATTACTCAAGGATGTTGCTAGATAATTCAAAGGTGTGAGAAATGTTAGTACTTTGTTGGGAGGATGAAATTTGTAGGTTCTCTTCCCTTATAGCCTATGATGATTGATGACCCATTTAGGGAAATGGGGAATGGATGTCATTAGGGAAATTTTTTATTCATCAATCACTCAACATAGATAGATACTAGTTATAATGGAATACTTCATAAAATGGGTTGAAGCAGCCCCTATAAAGAAAAAACACACTAGATAGTTATGGATTTATTTCTAAATCAGATTATGTGTAAATATGTTGTGCATGTCAAGATAATTGTTGAGAATGTCATGAGCTTAAAATCCAAACATTTTGTGGCATTATGCAAATAGTATGTGATTGAATTAACCTATGCTACAAATTATAACCCTAAGGGAAATGGGCAAGAAAATTTTAGTAATAAGAACTTGTTCAAAATAATTAGATAAACATTGGAAGGAAACAAGAAGAAGTGGTATGAATAGCTAAAGTTTGCCATATGGGATAAGAGGATCATACCTAAGAGAGTTATGGGAAAATTTATTTTTGAGCTTGTTTATGGATATCAAGTAGTTATGCCTATGAATTTATAGTTTCCCACCTACCAACTCATGTAGCAACTAGAAGATGATGAGGAAAACAACCACTATGAGAGCAAGATGAACCAACTTATTGAGCTTGATGAAATTAAAATAAAATATCATGAAATACACCTCAAGTTCAAGGAAAAGCTAAACAATATATTTGAAAGGAAGGTCACTCTAAGAACCTTCCAAGTAGGTGATCTAGTTCTAGTTTAGGATAACAAACATGAAGAGAAAGGTAAGTATAGAAAATTTGATGTCTTGTGTATGGGTCCTTATTACATTGACTATCATATTAAGGATTATAATTTATTTTTGGGAGACTTGGATGGTGAAATAATAGATCTAACCATCAATGGCAGACATCTAAAACACTTCCTTGATTGAGTCTATACCTATGTACATTAGTATATAGTGTATAGTTTTATGTCTTTGTTATTTCATTCCTTTTTCACCCCTCTACTTCAGGACTTGTTGGTCCAGTTTTCTTTCATGTTTCTATTGTTTGAAAATTTTCAAATCCTCTTAATCTATTTTTGCTAAGTTGCCTTGTTTTGTTGAGCCTTCATAAGCATTGCTAGTAAAATGTTAAGTGTTGACTCCATGATCTAATAGATTGGCACTAAGTCTTATGTTTTGGGGTTCATTACACACATGTAGGGGGTATGCATCCCTAGGTAAGAGTGAATGTTAGTTCCCAAAATATCACTAAAGAAATTGGGTTGTTATCAAGTATAAATTCTTAAGTCTATCCTAAGTCAAGTATAGATGCCTAAGTCCTTAGGCCAATTTTAGTCTTCAAATGGTCACTAAAACATCAAGTCCATGTTAAATTGGATAAGTGTTATTTTATATATACTTAGTATGTATGAATACTTATTTAGTTTAGACTTTTTTTTCCATGGCTAAAAATTTAGTAGGTCCATTTTTTATAGACTTTTTTGTTTATGACAAAAAGTTCAAAGGGTACTTTTCCTATGGACATTTTTTCCAAACAAAAAACTTAATAAAAGTTCAATTTCTTTGATAAAAGTGTAAAGTTCAATTTTTTTGGCAAAAGTGTAAAGATCAATTTCCTTGGAAACATTTTAAAGTTAAATTTTTTAGGTAAATTGTTTTGGACAAAATATTTGAAATAATTATCTTGATGAAGACAAAACTAGTGAATAATGAATTGCAACAGAAGAAGTATTCAAGAGAGTTCAATATTTAAGGAAAATTATCCCAAAAAAAATCTAAAACAAATATCTTGATAAACAAAGGGCCTAGGAGAAGAAGTGTCAAGAACAAAAAGCCTATAATAATCATTGTCGAGACAAACATGTCAAAGACAAGAGTCTCAAGGACCCAAAAGTCAAACAAAAATAGGGATGCCAAAAACTAAAATGTTAAAGACAAAGGTCCTAAAAGATAAAGACCCAAACTAAATGCCTTAGGATCAAAACATGGCAATTTTCTTTATTTATTTTGACCCAATCATAGCTGAGATGGCAGATCATGATCGAATGATGCATGTCATTGTGGAAGAAGATGATCAAATGATGCATGAACAATGTTGAATAGTAAAAGGTTCCAAATCCCCATGAGAGTGATAAGTATCACCATATCAATGGATTTACTAATGATCCAATAGCATGTAGGGATAAAATAAGTCAAAAGAACATCCAAAGGAATTTGAAGTGGACACATGTTGAAATCTTGATGAGTAGAACCAATAGTGTGATATTTGGGTGAATGTCTATGATAGTGGCATGAACATATTTGGCAGTCATGTAAATGTCAAAGTTAAAATCCAATAGATACTTGTCATTTATGGCTTAAATTTAATGGTTTCATGAATGTCAAAGATGTTTAAGTAGACATCAAATGATAGACATGTAGATGTCAAATTTAAGTCATAAAAGGAAATCATCCATTAGAGATTAAATTTCATGGTCACATTAAATGTCATTGATAGTCACGTTGACATTCAATTAAAGGCATGTGAACATCAAATTTAATAAATAGTAGATATCTAATGGCATTTGATCCTACAAATTTGGATCAATGGTCTATTTTTGATCATGCAAATCAAGATTGACTCTTTGTGTGGGAGATAACTTGTCAAATATTTTGGCCAACTAAGGGGTTACCACATGGTATAAGGGCACTAGTCTAGGATGAGATTGACTATATAGAGTGCATAAATCCCATGGATTCATGGAGATCTAATAGCTTGTAATAAAATTTGATGCTAAGTGGATTTTGAGAGACAATAGAACTTCTAGGGGGCATGATCACATTTATTATGTAGACAAGGATCCACATTTTAAGTCAATGAATGGAGTAACATGGAGATGCCACATTGGTATATACATCATATAAATAACATGAACATATGAAAGCCAATTGGCAGAGATTTCACCAATGGTAGTAGGTTGACTAGGATAAACAAAAAATGAGGCATGGTGACTCCACAAAAAATCTTAAGATGACAAAGTAATTACAATTTATTGACGTTATTGCTATAATTTTGACATGATAGTATAAAGGTGTTTATGCTCACATAATTTATGATCTAGTGTTAACCTCAAATAAATATTGCATAATACAAATATATTAATTTTTAACAAAATGGAATAGTCAATGTTCAATGCATTACAATTTAATCTATCTTTATTAATCCCTTATGTGCTCATTAAAAGATTTTTATCTTGGAAATTTTTAGTTTGTAAATTAGCGAGAGGGACAATAATCTATGTAGTTAGGTCAAAGGTTAAAATAATGAGTTTTTTCAATAAAATATATTAAAAAAATCCATAAAAGTCTAAATACAAATAAAGAAAAATGTGAAAATGTAATTTGGAACCCAAAAGGTAAAATTTTGAAAATGAAATAAGTCTTTTGTAGTGTTTAATTATTGTGCTTGTCCAAGTTCCTCCACGAGCAAAAAAACTATAGACTTGCAAATCCAAGGTCGGCCACTCTAAAGAAGATCATTCAAAGAGCCATAGATATAGAATATTCCCAAAGAGTCATAGCAAAGTTAGGCTAATTCATGGCATGCATGAGAGGAAAGGAATTTGTACATGGGTTTCTAACTATGCATACAAGTGGTCGAGAGCATCCATAGGTAGTTGAGCATAATGAAAAAGTTTGTTCAGCCCTATACCATTAGTATTATCCTTCTAACTCATGTAAAATGCAATTACCACCATGAAAATCAGAAGATGTTCTCCAAATATTCATCATTCATCATAGAGGTAGTTAGAGTTATGATTTTTCTTAAAAATGATAAGCACGGGATATACTGAGAGGGGGGTGAATTAGTATAGCATACATCTTATAAACTTTCCCTTAACCAAATTCCACTTAATCAAACATTCAAGATATGAAATAAAAATCAAACAATAAATACCACACAAAATAGAGAGAGACACCAGATATAACATGGAAACCCAATTTGGGAAAAACCACGGAGAACAATTTGAAGTATATGAATGAGCACCAACCCAAACAAACTTCGCAAGCACCAACTTGTAGAAGAACCAACCCCTTTACTGAGCACCAACCCATAGGAGCACCAACCCCTTTGCCGAGCACCAACCTAGCAACAAGTCATGAGCACCAACCCCTTTGCCAAGCACCAACCCAGAAACAATTCATGAGCACCAACCCACAAGAGCACCAACCCCTTTGTGTATACCACACGCCTATCTCTCAATGTTGCTATCTCAACAAATGATAGTTCAAAACAACATCTCTTTCCTTTCTCTCACCTTTGCTCTTCTAAGCTAGATATAACAGATACAAATCATATTCATTTCTCATAATTGCTCTTCTAAGCTAGATATTACAATATCAAATAAACCTATATCTCCCATATTAAAAATGGCTTCTCAAGCCTTTATTTATAGCTTTCCAAATGACCTTTGGCCTTCCCCCTTTGTGACCCTTTAATCCTCATGGAAAATGGCACCAAAATTGTATGACCCTTCATATTCTTGCCTTTGAAAAGTCATGTGGTGACCCTTCATGACCAAAAACGTCCTTCCATCTTTTGTCCTCATCTTGGTGACTTTTCATATTCCTTAAAGTGTCCCTTCATGAGAAATTTCACCCTTCCTCTTTTGTCTTCACTTGGTCACTCTTGGAATTCCCCAAGATGACTCTTCATGGGAAAATGCGTCCCATTCTTATTTTGTCTTTATCCCATGGCTCTTTGACTTCTCCATGGGCCCTTCTTTTGTCTCATATGAAACCAAAAATATATTCATTAATATTAAATAAATATTAACTCACATTAGCTAAGATATATTTATTACAAACAACATTAAATGTAATGGGGCCTTTATCACCAATAATACTAGACCTTTGACATCAATGACAATATTTCCAACATAAAATGGATGAAAATTTCAGGTATGGTAAGGGAATAGTTTTTAGCTGGAAGCATCTTGGTTGAATTGAAAGTTTGTTTTGAAATTTTGTAAATTGTAACCCATAGTCCCAAATTTGAAAATGTGTAAATAGGGGGTTTCTCCTCTATTAAATATTATTGTTGGTCATTATTTTTGGTGTTCATTTTCTCTAAGTCTATTTTTGTAAGGCTTCTGGGATCAATTTATATGTGTAGATTTTATCTCCCTTCCTAAGGTGTTTGTAACTATACAACCATTAACAAGCTTAGAGAGCATGTTTATGACTCCCTTTTCAAAATATAAATCTCACCATGATTGTCTCTATGGTAACATTTTAAAATATTGATGTGTGTAATATTGATTTTAAAGATAATGAAAATTCTTGTGGTTCCTTATTGTTTCCTATAGATGAAGTCCAACAACATGTTTTTAAAGAATTGTTGATTGGACATTTGGTTTTGTGCTCACTACTGGTTGTCATTTTGAGTATAGATTTAGATTATAAACTCTTTATGCATTACTTCAAGATAGGTTGTTGAATATCTTTCTAGGGCACCCTAGGTTTATGAATTTGAAAGGGAAAAGCATTTGAAATATTAGTTTCAATGTATTTTTCAGGCTCTCAAGGACATTTTGGTATTTACCATTATCTTTCATTTGAAGTTTTCTACATATTTCCTAAGGAATATTGTCATGAAATACTACAAGATACCCTACTATTTGGGAACCACCATACACCACACTCCTTTTTTCAAACATCTAACTTATCCTACCCTATCTTACTATATAAATAATATGCCCTTCACATACTATAAGTGTTATTTACATTGAAATTTAATAAGATATTGCATATTAAAATGTCTTTGTGTTTTAAATTCTATCATTGTAATCTTTTATTCAACCCTTATCATTGAAGATTATATAGAATGAATATTGCAATCTCTTTCCCATCTATCTTTAGTAGCTTGTATATGACTTAGGTCATCTATGCATTTCATGTGACAACCACTCATAGGTGTAGTGTGAAAACTTGGTTATGCCCTAGTCATATTTGTTCCTTGTGCCAAAAATCTCCATGGAAGTTGAATTGTAAAATCTCTCCATGTGAGCAAGGTACCCCATAGGTCCTCTCACCTTGGTTCAGGCAGAGCCAAAAGTAGAAAGGAGATGACCATACCTTTTTTAGGGTCCTCTAAATCATTTTTTACATTTGGTCTAATATTAGTACCAAACCTTTCCCTAGCTACAACAACATACTAGAAGGTTTTCATCATTTCTTGTCATTTTCTCTCAAGTGTGCAAGGCCAATTGTATAAGGTGTACAACTAAGAACCAACATAAAGAACACAAACACTCTATTTTTATCTACTCAATCATGAGGAAAACATGATAGTTGATAAGGAAAATATGAGTTTTATTAATTTATGATATTTTGGGTTCTTAAAAGGGTGTACACCATTAAGGATTCAACATATTTTCCATCTTTTTTTAAGGGCATGCATCCTTTGTGTGAGAAATGGCATAATCTATTTAGGGTCATTACTAACCCATTTTATATCTAGTTTTTTTTTAAATGGCATTTTTCCTTTTAAAAAGGGTACTCACCCTTTATATGTATTCAAATGTTTTCCTAAAAATTATCACTCTTATCCCCAACTTTGTGTATCCTTATTACACTTTTCCCTTTGTGCATCTTGCATGTGCACTTTCCTATTTTTTCACATTAATCCTAATATTATAAATAATCAACCAATGTATGCTATGTATACCTAGTAGATCCTATGAAAAGTTTTTGATGTCCCCATGTTATCATATAAGTCCCTATTCCATTATCTATTGAGAAGAAAATGAAAACTTGAATGTCATTATGACTTTGAAATACATAACATCCCAATAATACAAAGATACATCAAAAATTACAGGAAACCCCATGAAATAAAGATTATATTTCCTATTGAATGGTTATTTTGATTATGAAAATGTTATCAATATATCATTAATTCATTCGCTTGGAATAAGGGATGGAATGTAATGCCTAGATGTTATTGTGGGGTCAACAAAGTGAACATAAATTTCATTTGAGATGATGAGATCCTTGATTTTATTAAGGTGGAAAAAAATTGTAATCACTTATTATAAGATTATGAGTAATAATTTTAAATATTTAGTAAATTATTTGAATCAACTTATGTCAAAGTTAAAATGGCTAGTAAAATTAGCTCCTTTTTTCCCTACTAAATTTTTCAATAAACATTATTTTTCAAACCCTGTTAACATAAGTTATAAAGAAATGGTTAATTGACACTATTGTGTGGACTTCAGGGGAATTCTACATGAGACCATAATTATACCAATATTTCATACCATTCTTCCATTATCTTATCAATGTTCCATATTAAAATTTGGAGAAAAAAGTCTTTAAAGGCTTAGTGGAATGATAGGTTGTGGTAATTTTATAGAGTTTTTTGCTATTGTGAGGATGCCTATGATGGAATAGTGTATCTATTAAATATGTTTTCAAGTTTATAGTGCCATAGGCATGTACCCAATATATGATATTATCTATCACATATGTTTGTAATTTGAATGTTTGACTATGAGATGGCATATGTCATACTTTTTAGGTGGTAACTTATCTTTTAGTGTTAAAAAATTCAACTTGTAAACATATGTGAGATTTAAGTTGAAGTTACCCCAACTAACATAGTAAAGTAAAATTATTTAAAAACATACAATACATTTAAGATGGAAGTGGTTGTCATATGGACAAGCCAAAGAGTTGACAATGTCCCTATATGACATCCACATTATGAGGATTATGCTCATTAAATGGATGTACGTGTTAGGTAAATGGTGGTAATTATGTAAGTAATAAGAACATATCTTTCCATTATGTTAATATTTAAACAATGGTTAGTTTAAATAAGTCATATTTACATTTAACCTATTGTGCATGGTTTAAAAATATTACCAATGTAATTTTTGATAATTAGGGAATGAGTTTGACTTTTTATAATTACATTATAAGAAATTTTTTAAGGTGGTGTCAATGATGAGTAAGCATGAGATAAGAATAATTTTATGACTTGTGAATGATTTAGTGATCACTATTAGAGAGATAAGTGATTTATATGCACCTAAAACATATTTCACTATTTATAAAAATGAATAATGGGTGTAAATATGAACTTTTACCATAAGCATGTGTAATATGAATAACGTTTCATCCCTGTATTATTTTAATTTTTAAATATTACATATTTTTCCTTAATTATAATGTGATTATAATGATTAACATGTAATTTGAAAGGGAAGTTCAAATTTCAAATATAAGTCTAAATCATGGTAATAAATACAAGAAAGTGAATATTATTCATAGGGAATTATCAATATGGAGGGAGTGAAATTCACAGGCAGTAAGTAGGATCTATGAATTTTGGTTATTCAAATCATCTAATAATATTTTTAAAAATAAAAAACTATAAATACATGGTTGATTAAAAAAGGAAAATGGTATGACAACACTCCCTAAGTAAAAGATACATTATGAAATCACACCCTAAGAAAATTGAATTATAAGAAAGGATGCCATAAGTAAAAGACACCTAGTAAGAAAGAACACCTTAATGAAAATGCATTATAATAAATCACACCTTAATAAAAAATAATGATAAGATATAAATCAAGTTTACAAATTCTGAGATAATAATAGCAATGCTCAAGGCCACTAAAAATTATAAAAAACTTAAAAATATCAAATTCCACCTCTAAGTTAATTATGCATAAAAACATATAAATAAATATAATACATCATAGACTTAATCCATTAATGCTACCAATCCTACCAAGGGAGGAGGTGGTAGTCAATTATCAATTTTGTCTCCATGAAAAACACTAGGTGGGTGTGATATTTCATTTATGGGGTCTAAATCATTTTACTCAAAATGTCATTATTTTTTTTCCTCTACAACCAATGGTCAAGGAGGTGATATATCTAGATTCAAAGTATGCATCTTTCCTTTACCATCCTAATCCATAGGATTATAAGCACTAATGCTAGGGAATAACCAACTTCCATATCCATTTAAAGGTAAAACCCTACTTCAAGGTAGAGGAGTGTAAAAATTGAACTATTTAGAGACCTAATCCACTCTCTCCAAAATTCCCCATATCCTTAATATCTCTCAAGATAAAAATATTTTTGGTAGTCAAGAGGTACTCTACTAATAATAAAATGGTAATTACCTTCATTCCTAATAAAGGTAAAGAGGTTCTCCACCTCCAAGGCGACATTATTTATTGTCACTTGAATATATAATGTTACATTATATACAATAGTAATTGTGTTAGTATTAGAAAATGCATTTTCTAATTTATAACTATTGAAAATTACATATTTTATGATTTATATTTTTCTAATATTGAATGTTAGTATATATTAGTAGATATTATTTTTGTGTAGTCTAAGATGTACTTATAATATTAGTTTTATAGATAATCACACATTTATGTTCACAACATTATTATTATCCCATTTATAATTTACTTATAAATAAGAATATCCCCTTAGTGGTTAATTTTGAATATAAGATATGTTTAATTTGAGATAATATCCTAAAAAATTAGACATTTCTTCTAACCCTAGACCTCTTTACTTATTTATAGAATAAGAGAAATGGAAAGTGTGAACTTAATTTATTTACAAGTCACTTGTTTATCATGTATTTTATTCCTCATGTGAGAAGGCCTATTGGCTCTCATGCATACTAATTTCTTTTAATATATGATAGTCATTATACCTTATCCATGTATACATTTATTTTCTTTAATTTTTCATAGGTATGTACAATTATTCATGTGTGATATTCTTAATATTACTTTTTCACAGATCCTAGGATTTAACCCATTATTTTCATATCATGGTCAATCTCAAAATTATAAAAATGTATCAAATCATTTTGAAGTTTTAATTCATTGCATGGATAATTTCCATTTATAGAATCATTATCTCTTTAATTTTTTTGAAATTTATTTTCATTGAGATCTCATAGTTTAAGTGGTCATGAAGGGGTTAGACCCTCTTAAACTTTTTCCATTATTTTTATTCTTACAAAAAATTTGAGTCATATTTACTACAAGGTTTATCAAGGACCATCTAAAAAGCCTTCTCCATTCTTAGATTAAAACTTCTTGGCCGTAAACAATTTTTAGTGTGAGGGAAACCAACCTCCCCTATGATCTAGTGACATACCTCTTGAAGTGGGGATAAGAGACTAAAATTTTCTCACTTATTGTGAGGTAGATACATGTGTTAAAGTCATGTCGTACACCCATTTCACCCCTAAGATAGGGATTGCATTTTATGTGTGTCATTACTTATTTTTGTCATGTACCTATTTTACATGTTATAAATTATACATCAAATAAATAAAAATCATCCTAACTTACAACTTTCACATGTATTGGTAAGAATTTGAGAAATAATGTGTTACTCTACCCATTTTTCACATAATTTTATCTTTTCCTAACATCATGTTGTCTCATTGAAATAATACCTTATCAGTATTATACCTTTATGATACTCATTTGAGAAAATATCCAAATTAGGTTTTGAATCAAATCTATTTCTAAATTAGATATGAATCAATCAAACAATAAAAATTAATAAATTCAATTCAAACATTCCAAATTAAAATCTTATAAGTCAAAAAAATTCAATTATTCCAAATTCAAACATTCTCAGTCAATTAAATTCAACTCTAAATTTAATAAAAGACACTCTAAAGTTAACATTAAAGTCAATTCCATTTTCCTAACTTAGTAGTTCTTAGTCAAAGTCAAACTTCCTAATTTAAGTATTGTAAGCCAAATTCAAAGGTCAAACTTATAAAAAGACAAAGTCAAATTGAATCAAAGTCAAATCTCGACTAAATTTAATCATTCAAATTGAGTCAAAATTTCCAAGTTCAAAAATTTAAAGGTGAAAACAAGTCAAGATTTGAAATGTCAACACCTTTATGTCAAACACTAAAATTTAAATTATAAAAAGACAAAATAAAATAATTTAAGAAAATACAAGATCAAACATTTAAATAATCAAAACTACTATATCCTTTGATTTTAGACACTTTAGATTCAAACATTAAACTATAAATTTTAAATCAACTTGAATTAAACATCATTCCACTTTGATACTACATTGTCAATATCCAAACAAACATTATTATTTGATATTTACATTGGAAAAGAAAAGCAAACATTCTACTTTGACCAAAGGAGTCTTAAAAAGTCACATAATGATACAAATTATCTCAAATACACTTTTTAAATGTAAAATTTAACTTGAAATCAATAACCAAAGACATTACACACATTTAAAATCAAATCAATTTGATACAACCTATCTTGATCAAAAATAAATATCATAAACTAAAACATAAATAAGTACACAATAAGTGGGGATTCATACAACACTAATTTTGATGAGAAATTGTCTTATGATCTTCTTCCATTTTTATTAGATATTGGGAAACCAAAGGATGAGGTATATCAACTGAATATGAGAATCTCCCGCTTAAAATGATATAAGTATGAATGCACATTTGAACAAAGGAAATACCACCATAGAAAACTTCTATTAAGGAATGAGATAATATATAAAAATATATTCAAAACCTATAATCATATAGAAAAGCAAGGGTAATGTGTAAACCCCTCCTAACATAGCCAAGTCATTATTTCTTAATTATAACAAACTAGTCAACATTTAGCTACATTATCTACCTCTCTAGTTTTCACTTAATTTAACATTGCCCCACCTATGGAAAAAGATATGCCACTTGAACAACAACATGATCCATTAACCAACGTTCAATCAAGCATAGATACATTATTTAATCTTGAATAAACACCTTTATTGGATCTATTTTAACATGATACAAACAATCTATAATAAATATTCCTTGATTCACATCATTTCTTTTCCAATTCCTAATAATTCTATTGTAATTCCCAAAATATCCCTTCCAATCGAAAAAAAATTCAACCAATGAATAATATTAAGATTTAAGCAATAAACAAAAATTACAACAAAATTAGAAATAATACACCCCATCAACATATTATTACCAATTCCCAACAAGTCCCTTTAAAGTCATAACAACAAATTCCTATTTTTCCACAACCCATTCCTTCAAATCAAGAATAAATTCCTATTAGTCTATATCATTTTCCATTCCAATAGAAAGTCCTTTTAGATTTATGATAAGTCCCTTTCTATCAGTAGAAAATTCCTCTATACCAATAATAGATTACCCATAGTAAATAATGAATTTATAATCCAATTACAAATACAATTCAACAAGTACCCTATCAACATTACAATCCAGGTTATAGGATGATCAACCCTAATATTTAAACATAATAGGTACCCATTCCAACATATTACAATAAAAATGTGAGTATTTATCCAATATAATCTAATCCAACCTTAAATAATAAAAATCATGCACCTCATCCATCGTAAAATGCTCCCACTCTTCAAGAATGGAAAGAGATAAAAGAGGTTCTTTTCAAACTCCAGGCAAGTAATCAGGGAAAGAAGTAAAAATTTGAAATGATATGTCCTTATCCATTTGATATGAGTTTCCTACAAGTAAATTTATAATATAAATTTTAGGCTCCCAATTTTGATAAATAAAAGTGAAAAGGTGATCCTAGAGAGTACATAAAGGAATCCTTTTTGGCATGTCAAGGGTTAGCCAATAGAAATATTTATCTACTTTGCTTATTCCCACATAAAATGGGTGGAAACGTTTTGGAGTGGTTTATCCATCTACCAAATGGATCCATCATAACTTTTTATGACCTATTTGAAACAAATATTAAACACTTCTCATATAACATATACCATGAATTGACCATGGTTGACTTATGTAACTCCAAACAATGTGGTGGGGATAGTTTTTATTCCTACTTGCAAAGATGGATAAGTTTGGCTAAATAGTTTCCATAAAACATTATAGATAAGTAGTTAGTAATCATATTGACATCCAATATTAATGTATAGGTATATCATTATCTAAGACCTTTTTGTGGTGACATGTTTCAAGAGATTATAGACAAGGGGTGTAAATTAAAATGGTCTTATTGACAAAGGCTTGGTCATTATTTAGTCTCATGTTATAACAAAAGATTAAAAACTAGTGAAAGCAAATTAAAAAATGTTTATTAATTTAAGTGTTTGGGGATAATTCTAAGGACATATTAGTATATTGTGTACGTGGTATTGAATAACACATAAATTATGAGTTCTAGGATCGGTAAACTCTAAAACTATAATGCATATACAATATAATGAATATGTTTTATAGTGTGCAAACTTTTTTCATGGGAGATTTTGAAATGACACAAGTTAAATATTTTTAAATATTAAACAACAAAATTCCATTTGTGGTATATCATTTACATGTTATAAATCATTGAACTGATTATAATTAGAAAATGGATGAATTATAAGGTAGGGAGGGTAGGTTTACTAAAACAAATGTTAATTATAATTTTAGATATATATTTTTACATTTAAATTCCATATAATTCCTATTTAATTTAGTAAATATAAAAAATAGGGTCACTATGCATCTGATAGATTCTGTCTCATAGTTTTGCACCTTATGATGTGGGACATAGTTTTTCAAAATTTAATCTAGTCAGAGTAATTATGCATTAATAGTATTTAAATATTGAACATATGGATTGCAAGGCATAAAATTTGTAATACATGTTCAATTTATATAAACATTTAGTCATTTTTGAGGTTTTTATACCTTTTAGATTACTTGTTAACATTTCTAGGAGTCCAAGGTTTGTCAAAATTAAATTTTAAAAACCAATCACTTTTAATTTAATATTGATTGGGGTGATTGGGGTAACATATGTCACACTAAGTCCTTTATCATCCATAATCACTCCTTCATCATCCATCATAATCCATAATAACTCCGTAATTAACCCTTGCCTTCCCTCATCATCTCTAATCACTCCCTAATCATCCCTAATCACTCCCTCATTGACCCTCACCATCCCTATTATTATATAATCACTATTTCATCATCCCTAATCATAAATTATGACTCCTTATTCATACCTTATTTTCCATAATCACTCAATCATTTAACGTCACCATCCCTCATAATATATAATCACTTACTCATCATCCCTAATCACTCCATCATTGATCTTGACCATCCCTCATCCCTAGTCACTACTTCATCATCCCTCATCATTACTAATAACTCCATCCTTTTCATTAATCATCCCCAATCTCTCCCTAATTAAACCTCACCATCCCTAATGAATCCCTCATCATCGATACTCATTTCCTAATTTTATAGGCTTCTCATCCCTAACCAATCATTGAAATACCTTGATGAAGGGTGTAGTAGCTTCCATATTGTACCTATGTGGTTTATGTTCAAATTCAATATATTACTTAGTCAAATAAGGCCCAAATAAACTCTTCTTTCACTTATCATCTTTTATTGAAATAAGTAACTCATATATCATCTAATTTTCTAGTGGGATTTGAATATCTATATGGTGATTTATCACCAAATCATGGAGAGAAAGAGTGTATCGAAAGCCCAGTTATAAAATAAATAGTAATGAAAGTGAGAAAAGGGTGGGATGAAATTTTATTACTTACATATATAGATTTATATTTGGGAATCAAATAATTACAATCCTAGAGTTCATAATCTAAGCTTATATCTATATAGATAATGATGAATGCATATTAGTTGAGAATTCCAATCCAAATCCCATATTTGAATTCTAATTTTATCTATATGTTATTGAGATTATATCTATATTAGATAAAATGGTTTTATAAATAGATAAGTGGTCACCAATCTATTATAGTGTGTTCCAATCTGATAGCCTATCTATGCACCCCAATATATACATAAAATGATATATGACTATAATGAAGGGAAAATGCCTTAATATAGTGTATTATGAAGAAAATATAGATACTAAGTTAATTTTATCTTATTTATATCTAATTTTACTTTCCTTATGGATTAAGGCATCATTGTTAAAGGAGGATTGCTTTTTGATATATATCTTTATTCTTACCCTACCTACTTAGCTATGCTTTACCTAATAAGGTAAGGGAATATTGATTCTTTATCTATAGTTTCATTCTTGTCATACCTAATTTATATAAATCTAATACATTTTTATGTACCAATGGAAGTTTTCTTACCAATTTATTGATTGCATATATTCTTTTCCTAAATTACTTAGTTATGTCCTACTACTTATATTTTTCTACTGGCAAGGGAAGATTTATTAATAATAGATATAATTATTAATCAAGTTTTTAATCATGTTATTTATGTAATAGATATATAGCATTTAGTATTACCTACCTACTTTACCTATGTGAGTATGTTGTAATTGAATGAATATTTGAGCCATATCTTGATCGTGAGTGTGTACTACCTCAAACCATATCTTAATCTTGGATATGCCATACTTACCTTGTCTCACTTGAATTGTGACCTTCCTATCTATCTCTCTTTACCATTTTTACATGATTATTCCTCACCTACATATCTTTATTTACCTACATAATTTAGTATTCCATATTTGATCAAATACCCAATCCATATCTTGATATTAAATACACATATATAATCCTAAACATATGTTACTTCATAATATATATATATAAAGTGATACCTAATAGAATTATAGATTGAATACCTAAGCCATATATTGAAAGGACATGGTTAGTTATAACCTATATAGGAAATGAGTGACTAGGTATGATCAATCATAAGTAGAAAGT